>JACXSJ010000219.1:293495-352999 GCA_014851325.1 Pentalonia nigronervosa
AAAAGGAATCTACCCTGCATTTAGTATTGCGTCTCCGTGGTGGTATGCAAATCTTTGTCAAGACCCTCACTGGAAAAACTATTACATTGGAAGTAGAATCATCTGATTCTATTGAAAATGTTAAGGCCAAGATCCAAGACAAGGAAGGTATCCCACCAGACCAACAACGTTTGATTTTTGCCGGAAAACAACTCGAAGATGGACGCACACTTTCCGACTACAACATCCAAAAGGAATCTACCCTTCACTTGGTGTTGCGTCTTCGTGGCGGAGCTCAATAATTTTAAATCTATTAAATAATTTTAGTTTATTCAGAATGTAAACCTCTAAATCTATTTCAAAATTTAAAATATTCTCAATCTTGCTAAGCATTTTTCTTTTTTTATTCCAGTAACCATCACTATATTAACACAACATTCAACATGAAAGTCAATAAATAAACAATATTTTATTATTCAATTATTTGTTTTCATATTTTTTGTCCACATTTATCTTATCCAGGTGTTTCATAATTTGTTTTATGACACATTGTTGTAATTTTAAGTGTTTCAGTTACATTTTTAATAGCTTATTTTATATGATAAGAGTTATTAAAAAACTTAATAATGACTCATTTTATTATGATATTTAGGTTTACTTATTAATACATTTATAATTAAATAGGAGTGTTGAAAATTATTTATTTATGTACATATTATAGTTATGAGATGTTCTTAAAAAAAACTGATTCCCGTAAATGGTACTAAAATATATAGTATCAAAACTAGTTCATTTTATTCTGCTATATTTGTTATTAATTTCATTAAAATTATGTGCAAACTTTTCTGTTCCCTACTATAATGACTATAATTTATAACATATGGTATGTATAATATTTTGACCATTTTGATATAATAATAATTCAAAATTAAATTTGCATATGATTTAAACTACTAAATTTAATATAACTAATAACTATATTTGTTAAAAAATTAAAACGAGTAACTGCATTAGTTAAATGTATTGCTCATTGATTTGGCAAATCCATATTTAATGAATATTTTACTCAAATTAAAAATATTAATAGTATAGAAAATAAAGTTAATATTTACATTTTTATCGTCATTGAGGTACGTGTATGTTATATGTGGTGTTAGTGTTATGTAAAAAGCTGATGATTAAAGTTTATGAGGATTAACCTAGTTAAAAATTCATAGATTTTAGTAAATAAACTTGAATTTATAATAATGACATATGGTTCAATGTATGAAATACTAAATAGTAATTAAAAATAAATGAAATAATCTTTGACAGACAGAGATTGAATTTCAATCAATTAATTTTATTAATATCTATTTAAATAGTCAAATTATATTTATTTAACATGAATAATACACAATTTAACTTTTTAATATTGACAAATTCATTGAATAAATATATTATTTGTTGAAGTTATAGATGTTATCTTTATAAATTTAAGTTATAAATATATTAAATTAATGTTAATCATAGCGTTTTTGCATGATACAATGGTTCTATATATTTTTTGTCCATGAATCATAAGCAGATAGTCCCATAATTAGTGTTCAAAAGGTTCCCAGATAAAGAACCTTGGTCATCATTTTAACAATAATTATTTTTTATACAAACACACTTCAATAATAATTGATAGCTTAATATTTAAATGTCAAACTTAAATTTACAGTATATTTTTTTGTTGATCTGTTAAGGATTAGTAGGTAGTTTTTTATTTTCAGTATTCAGTTACTTTTATTAACTAATTAAGATATGAAACACTTATCTTATAACTTTTCTAAACTAAAAAGCAATTATTAAAATAAACTTAATTTTCATCTTATAATTAATAATTATACACTAGGACTTAATAGTAAATAAATCAATAATATAACATACCTATATTACCTTTAGGTATAATATACTAAATGTTAGTTTTATATTTTATTTTGTAAACGAGTAATTGCATTTTACTTTTGTGTTTTTCCAACTGGCTTCTATTTTGACCCATTAGAAGTTGGACCTTTCTTCTACCAGGCAACCCATAAAATAAATTTTAGTTATGTTGTTACACTATATAAAGTTCTATAATCTATAGTAGAATTTTATAATTTAACCTTTTAATCATAGAACATGCTTGTGACCTATACGTTGGAAAATAAATATACTATATAAATGAAATTTTTACAAACATTTTTCCAAATGAAAATATTAATTAGAAACTAAATATTTTATATTCTTCGTGTGAAACAAATAAAAGACTAATTGATAGTGTAGTACTAATATGACAGTAAACCCTTTATAGGGTTGTTTGTGATGAAGAATTTGTGCATTTGTAGATAGGCATCTGAAAAATTTCAAGTTTGCCACTCCATTGTTATCCAGAATTACTAAACGTCAGATTCAACACACCTATAATTTTCCCTGAACAATACCTATTATAAATGTGTATCATTTAATATTTACACACCTAGTCTTGAAAATAAAGTAGAAAATTCTAATGATAAAAATAAAACTATTTTCTTCCTTATGCTACTTATTCTAATCAATAAAATAAAAAAGGTCTTTATAAATTAGCAATATATCATTTATTTTTCTTAGAACTGTAGAAAATTTAGTGGGATAAAACAGCGTGCAAAGTCAAAAATAATGGTATAAATATTTTTATTTATCTCAACACAAAAATTTGGCATTTGTGGCCATAAGTTATAGTTAAGATATTTACAGTAATTTACAAATATACTTCTATGATTAGTACTATTTAAAAGTAAGTAGAAATGCGACATTATTTATAAAGCTAATTTTAAGTAACTAAGAGTTAGAAGTGATATGTTTTACATCTTTTTGTTTTATATTGAGTTGTATAGGGTCATGTTGTTTTCTATTCCTGGACCCAGTGCAGTGTCAAAAATAGTTATATCAATAGATTTCTTTAGATTTGAAGGATGTGTTTATAGCTTATTTTTTTCAATCCCTATAGATAATGACGCAACTAGAATTCAAATCTTGAAGATGCTGCAATTAATAATTACTTATGTAGCCGCGGGGAACTCTGCTATCACACACACGCCAATATTTAGTTTATACTATTATATTCACAATACTATCATTAGAAAAAAAATTAAACATAATTTTCTATCTATGGTAGCAAATGTGTTCAATATTTTTTTCTGGAACAATTTATTTTGCTATATCTCTATCAATGTTCATAACCAGGGCTCATAGCTTTTAGCTTTAAGAAAGTTTGTCATAATCGCTATAATATGCTCTTAAAAACATTCAATTATGCAAAAATATGTAACATAAGCTTTTGTATATAGCTTCGTGGCTTCCTGAAAAAAATTTATTGCTCATATAGGTATCTCTAAAATCAATCAATAAAAATATGCAAATGCTACAAGTTGTGAGCCCTGTTCATAACACTTGAGTTAGTAGAATGAACTAGTCTTATTTAATTTATGATAATATCAAAAATAGTTTCTCAATCATAATGGTGTCCTTTGTAATAATGTAATTTTTCTCTTACTTCAACATCGTGGAATCGATTTGAAAAAGCCTTTGTCTTAACGCACTTAAATGTACACATAAATATTTTATTGGGTCTATTACGTTTAAACGCTTTTCAAATATTAATCTGTTAGTAATCACTTAACACTAGTCAGTGACACGTGGAACAACTATAGTAGACATTAATTACACTTTTTCAGGTAAAACCAGGGCCAGTTTTAAAAGAGGGGGGGGGGGGTTACCATTGGGCAATTGTCTGGAGGCAGAACAATTTCTTCAGATAAAATGAACAAAAAATTCAATTTTTCTTTGTAAAGAGAGAATACATTTTCAAATCTTAGATATAAAAATAAGATTTTTTATAAAGTACCAACAAAATAATTTGCAAATGTTTGTATTTTTGACAAATTTTTTTTAAAATTTCAACTTTAGGTGCTCATAAATGGCTATTGTGTATCAACGCTTATATATTTTTTTTAATTACACTCATAACGACTTATGAGGAACCTTCTATAAAATTTTAAGTTTTTGAAAAAAAGTTTGATTACTGCTGTAGGTACTATGATCTTAAAAAAAAAAATTATTGAAAATGGATGGCATGAATTGAGCCCGGGACATCATAACATTCCTAAATACAGCCCTGGATACAACTAAAAGGTTGCTTAAAAGTTTTGTTTATGCAACTGAATTAAGTATTGAAAATTATTTAAATGTCAAAGTTTACTATTTTGAAATACCTATAGACAAAAAATGTATAAATATAACAGACGTTAATGTTTGAGTAGATATATAATATTATTTTTACTAAAAACATCAAGTCAGATAGTTCTTAATTAGGTTTACATAATATTATTATAACTAATAACATAAAAAATAAAAACAATTTACAAGTTACAAATTATATATATAATATATATTACTTTAGTCGTTTTTCTTTTTATTGAACATACATTTTAACAATAAACTGAAAAAATACTTTGCTAAGTTTTATACGAATTCAGTTTAAAAAATAAAAGAAGATATATTTATATAATATTAATGGCTGAAAAATAAACGTACAATTCAATAATAATCTATTGGGATATTATAAATAAAAATTACATTTAGAAACTGTTTTACATAAAAAAAAAGTAAAAAGTAATTTAAAATAATAATAAAAATAATAAAATTACTATTTTGAATAGCGACAAATAAAAATGTTAGTTGTATAAAATAATATCGCTATTTAGTTTACAAAATCAATGATTAACATGTTTCATTTAGGTTAGGTATTTATAAAACTCTCTCTTGTTACTATTAATTTTAATAATTAAAAAAAAAAAAAAATTAATAAAATAAAATAAACATATAAGATGGCTTTGTCTTTCCATGCAACAAACATTTTCGTACACGCATACACATACTACTACTGATAATTTAATAGTTGGAAAACAAAATGATTTTTTTTTTGGGTCAATTATAAGACAATAATAATTTATGTTATAGATAACAATGACAACAACTACAGACCACAAACTTAATAAATCACGGTTACAGAATAATATTTGGAGAAATTAAAAAAAAAACTCCACAAATCAATAATCACATTTAAATATATTACTTGAGTATGCAAAAAAATAAATTACTTGCAACAGTTAATTAGGAAAACAATTAAAAAATAGGTGTTTGTTAAATTATACTTTTTTGAGATCAAGGAGGTTGGTGGAGAATAATTAATATTCTGTGTGTCAGACACAATTTATTCGACAATATTACTATGCTCAGTCGTTTCTATGCAGTCTCAAAAGAATATTTTACCTATTACGTAAGGCAGTGCTTATGCCAAACCCCTACCCAACAAACAGAGGTTGCTATGCAGTTTTTTTAAGTTCAGCCATTGATCAGCAATAATGTCATTATCAAAAACAAAATGGATAGTATGTAAAAACAATTTAATATTTGTTTAAAAAATGGATAAAAAAAAAATGTTCAAAAATATTGAAACAATAACATTTTTCTCAACATAATTGTTGGATTATAAAAGTAGAGTGGTAAAATCTGTTGGACTGGATAGATTTCTAAAAAAAACATACATGTTACACTAAACACAGTATTATCACTTGTATATTAATAACTATGCTTATGTTGTCATTAATTGTATAGAGATATTGGCTAAACACGTTATTTTGTTCCTGAGATACATTCGGACGGTTTTTCTTCAAGACAAAGCAATCTCATGTCATTTTTTATATTTATATAATTAATACACCAAAAGATTTGTATTATTATTAATGTATATTAAACGTGATAATAACAATACATATTAAAATGTGTTTATAGTTGACACGATAAGAACTATTATTATTATTATTATTATTATATATTTATGAAGACGAAAAGGTATTAGAAAGAAAGTATTTATTAAATTATTGTTTAAGATAGTAGGTTCTGGATATTTGTCATAGTAGTATGTCTAGACGTGGCTAAATAATAATAATAATAATTATTATTGTTATTGAACGTTTTACTTTTCTTTCAGTTTTTCTTTTTAACTACTTAATAATTTAGATAAAAATAATAAAATAACAATAAAAGTAGCACTCGTGTTTAATACTTCAATCTACCGCCAAGTATACAAATACCCACAACAACACAACAATCGCAGCCACTTCTAGTGTTTATTAAGACAGTAGATCTGAAAAGACAAAAATCATATCAGTTAACTATTGTTATCATAATAATAATAAAGAAAAAATATACAGCCATAAGAAGACGCCACACCTGCATGTGTCGTCTATATTTTTCAAATGTACAACATATCAAATCGACATATAGTAGAATCAATTTTGTGTTGTTAGCTTTAATATTAGAGTGAATTGACCAAAAGGGTAAGAACATAAAACTAAACAATGATTTTTGGAGCGAAAAAAAAGAAGTAAGAAAATATTGCTTATTCAGTCAAACAAGAAAATGTAACGAGACTAATTTTAACAATTTTATGTACACCTATATTGACCCCAGTATAATAAATTCTGTTTATAATTAGTTATCCATATTGTATATAATACTAAAATATTAAAAAATAATTTTTTTTTATTGAAATTTTTTAGAATTAAGTTATTTAGAAGACCAAGAAAAGTTAATGCATTGCTAATCATTAACTAATTATATTAACTAAACTAACTGATAAGTTATTAAATACATAATATCAATGTTATAGATATAAACGGATTAAAATGTTTAACTAAATAGAATTAACAAATTTTTTCTTTAGGAAAAGTAAGAGATTAATGAATTATTTAGGACTTTTTTTTTAATAAAATTACTGTCAAGACATTTTAATAAGAATGTGTACAATCTGATTCAGCATAAAACAGAAAGTTAGTACTAAGCCCATAGTGTCTGGATAGACAGATAGGAAGGACTTGTTTTCTATTATAATTATATTAATTATATTTACCATTGACAATATGTTGTTCTGATCTATTAGTTTCTTGGTACGCGGGAAAGTCCGCGGTGTTGCCTTGAATGCACTTGCTCATGCCGATGTCAATGATTTGTTGCGTGGACAGGGCATCAGACGGAATGGGTTCCAACGATAAATCTAGTAGATTGTTAGTCACATTGTTTAATTGTCTGAAGGAAAAAAAATAATGTTAAAACAAACAAAAGACCAATTTATTTAAATTGAATATTTCTGTCAATTTTTGTGCTTTAACATAAACATTGAAATACCTATGACATTACTTAATTTTTTTTGATGCATTTTGATTTTTTTTACAACTTATATTTAGAATTTTTTGAATCTGAAGCAAAATATTATCACCTAAATGTTGATATGCAAATATCAAACCATTTGTTTTTTTTTTTATTATGCAGTTTCTTAAGTTTTTTATAACAAGAATATAGAACACAGTACCCTATCAACATCACTTCGAGCCATTTCACTTTTCTTATCGAGATCTTAAAACACTAACGAATTAAAAACGAATTATTACTAGATTCAATTTAAAAACAAAATATGTAATGCCATAATTATATTATTATGTAAACGTCAAGAATCGCCTATATGACAAGGTTAAGCAGGTAGATACTGCGTAAAGTATACATACACTTCCGAGCCGAAAACTGTGCCGCCGTTTGCCGTCGGAAGGCAGCCGTTGCTTTGACGCACTGCCGAGTTGTCAGCACGGCCATTTTGCTTGGAACTAGAAGTTTCTATTGGAAGCAATCCGTTAGACAGTACATCGCCCGGCGGCGATGTTGGCGATGAGGATGTCGATGACGTTGTCGACGACGACGAATGAATCCTCTCAGCGGTCAGCATCGCTTCGGTTTCAGATGCCGGTCCTTGACTAGTCGTCATCAAATCAGACGACGGTTTTTCCATTTTATTCTCGCCGACTTGTTGCTCAGCAGATTCAGTCTCTTCCTAGAAGACAACGATTTTATTTAAAAAAAAATCATAAGACACTAAACGGCTTTTGAGTGATAACGTTATACGTACTTTGGTCGACGCATTTCCTTTGCCTTGGTTTCTAGTCCGCAGCATGATGGCTTCGACTCTTTTACGTCTAAGTTGCCTGTCTTCCTCCTCCTTTTTCAATTTGATTTCCATCTCTTGTCTCAGCCTGTGGGAAAATGCAAGTTTAGTTAAAGTATTAATATACCTAAGCTACATACCTATTAAGTATATTTGATACAGGATGACTATATTAAGGGTAAGTAGATACTAATTTTATCGAAAAAAATTATATTTTTTATTTCATATTCCGAAACAGAATATTTTTCTGAAATATTAACAGATAAAAATCGTATTTTGAACGAGTAGTTAATAAATATTTAAATTAAAGATAAGCATAGTAGTGAACCAACATAAAAACCATACAAAAGCGGGGTACTAAACTCCCAATCAATGCAATCATAAAGTGAATTTATATTAATTAAAAAGGACTCGTACTTCAGTACGCTACTAATCCAAGATTTAAATATTTATATGTTAGCTAGTTTATAAGTTAACTTATTTATTACTTGTTCGAAATTAAATTTTTAGATTCTGAGCGGTGTATTGATTTTACAATGTGCGTTTTATTTTTTATTTTTGTGCCTGTCATTACTATTTGGAGCAAAAAAATGATTAGATATTTAACTTCAATATTTTTTCTGGTAGAAAAGTGATTATAATTGGTTAAATGTAAAAACGTTGAAACTTTTTGGTACAATTACTGTTTATCTACACATAAAAGAATGATGCGGTATATAATGATAGAAAAAAAATGATAATATTGCACCGATATATACGAATCGAATTAATATAAACAATATTTTCAACGGTGTATATGAAACCATCTTTTCGCTATAACAAGACAGTATATTAATAGTTTTTGGGTATTGTTTTTTAATATCAGACAAGCCGCTAACAGGTGATAAAATGCTTTAATAATTAAAGGTGTTATAGCTCAAAAATAATTTTCCAATAATTTGTGACGTAACCTATTGAATACATTTTTGCAAAGTTACGTGGGAGAGACAGGGTAACCAATCCTTGTATGGACATTAAATATAATGTGGGCTTAATATGTGGACATAATATGGGCATTATAACGTACCATCATTATATTGTGTTGGTGCTTAGCCAGTTGACTGCAAAATAATATAATATACAATATGTTGACGAAAAATGTAATTATTTTTCAAATTTACAAATACACAACCGATTTTTTAAAAGTGCATAAGATAATAACTTATTAAAAATTGAAAGCCTCCCAAAAAAGTTATTGGTGGATTAGCAGTAGTTTATGTTCTACTCGAGTATAATAATGTAATTTACTATAATCATGATGAGTTAAAGTTGTGTATTATATGACTTACTTTTCCGCTTCTTCTTTTGCTTTGCGGTCTGCTTCTTCCTTCTCTAATTTCAACTTGTGCTCTTCTTCTTTTCGTTTTTTTTCTTCCTCTTCGCGTTTTTTTGTCTCTTCGATGGCTAACTGCAATCTCAAGTCTTCGGATTTCCGAGCCTCTTCCAACATTCGCAGTTGCTCTTCTTCTTGCCGGCGTTGTTCTTCTTCTTCACAACGTAATCGTTCTTCTTCTGCCAATCTCTCGGCTTCCTGTCATGCACGAACGGAAAGAAAACCAACAGAGTAAATAACACGTCCACGTCTTACTTAATCAATTATTAGCATATCAAAGTATTATAATTTATGTGCAAAATAATGTTAGTTGGACATACCAATCGTTGTCTTTCTAACTCCGCGTCTCTCTCTGCTTGTTCTCGCGCCAGTTTTCTGCGTTCCGCCAACGCAGCCTTAGCTTCTTCTTCCGTCGAAATCTTCTGTTTCGTAGCTAACATTGAAGCGGTCATGTCGCATTCGGCCAGGTCATTCACTGATCCTTGGTTCGAATTTTCACGACTGTCTTCGTCTTTGGACACCACCCTGGTATGCTGTTGCTCGGAAGATTCAACGTTATCGGAAGTTTCAGTAGAATTTTTTGCGTTTTTATTTTTGTCCTGAAAACACATAGCATATATTATTATACATATTTGATATATATTATAATATAAAATATAATAAAGTACTTTTTTTTACACGCATACCAATACATGATAAAATACATATAAATAATTTTTTTAAATTTTTCTTAGTAGGGAATACAAATTAGACAAGTTATGACTATCACCAATTGCTATTGTCACTATAAAAAATAAATATAAACGTCATTATTTTACCTTTACAGCCGTAGACGACTGCAGTTTTGTATTATCGCTGGGGAATTTTTTCGTCTCTACTTTAGGGGTAATCGACTTTTTGGTAACATTCACTTTGGGCAGTGGCGGTCTTTCGCCAGTAGCAGGAGACTTTGTGGGTGGATCGGATGTGACGCCGGTCACGGCTATACTGATTGGTCGCGGTTTGCGAGGCGTCGCCACGGGCCTGGACCTCGGTTGCGTTGGCAAAGGTCCAGTGCTCGACTGACTCATGGAACTCGGGGGTCGATTCGGCGTCATTTCACCAGATTTCATGCCTAAACAATCAATCAATGTACAAATTAGCTTGCATCAATGCTTGTTCCATGTTACGCGCATGAAATTTGTTATGTGATTAATAAAAAATTAAATTAAAAAAAAAAATTAACGAGATGGAAACTAGACAAGAAAATATATAGATTCAACCAGAAAATCAAACACGCAGAAAAGTTAACATTAATGTTGTACAAGGTCTTACGATAGTATAATATTACGTTATTGTAAATGTTTGCGTTTAATAACTGTGTAATTATCGTTGTATTTTTCTACGATCGTGGGTAAACGTTACATTCGTACTATGTTTTATATGTTCAATGTAAAACATTGTTTAATTCAAGGCTTTACACCCGAATGAACTATTATAGGTGTGAAGCCTTGGTATAACTACAAAATAGTAAAGTAGCCACATTTTTTTTAAAAATTAAACCACACAGCAGGTATACACTCATCAATTATTATAGTATAGAAAAACAAAAAACATGTATAAAATTTATTAGTATAAAATTGATTTAGAGAAAAAATATTCTGCGTGTATGAATAATTGTACCTTAACCGTCTATTATAGTATTAAATTAAATTATGATTATAAAATCAATTAAAATTTCAGTGAATTTGAAATTAATGTAACTGGAAATAGAAATATTAGACAAAAGTAAAATACAAAAAAATATTAAACATTCGGTAAAAATATTAGTTTTATATCAAAATATTATGTATTAAAACTCGGTGTGGATATGAATCGCCTTGGCCCAAACTCGAGTACCGCCACCTGTTGGATAAAGTGCACTTACTGTTTGATCGGGTTCGGGCGAGACCAATACGCATGCATTGAGGACACAAACATAAGTAGTAATTAATAGGTACATGCATTTTATTTTTAAACGTCAGTAAAATATGGGTGTGTGAACAAAGTATGGTAGGTACTGACAAAATAAACTAAACAAACTTTAACTATATACTTAAAATTAAGACGTTGAGAGGTACAGTTGCAGATATATTATTAGACCAATTTTCAGTGTACCTTTTTTTATTATTTCATAACATACTTGCGTACGTTTTTATTATATCTGTTGAATTAGGTTAAATAGTTAATGAATTGAAAATTGACTAAAAACACTTGGATACAAAATATAATCAATAATGTATAAAAACTGTGCCATAAATTTTTAATTGATTAAAAAATGGAAACATTCATATGTTTAATTAAGCGTAAAACGTATTTATGAGTTTAACCTATATTATTATGACTACAATATTGACGTTAGATATTTTATATCCAAAACTGAAGACACACATTTTAACGGTTAACTAAGATCTAGTAGGTCAACAATAAATTATTATGTAAGATACACCAATTGATTTTAAGACATATTCATGCAAAACATTAAAATTTTTTTTTTGTATACATGCATACAAATATAGCTATACCTAATATAAGTAATACACAAATAACTAATAAGCACTAAAAGGCAAAAATTGTTTAATAATGCGAATACTACTATATACTAGCTTTGTAATACATATAAAAGCAGATTGCAGGTGGTATACCTACATGCGCAAATATGCAATCATGCAAACTTCCACCTAGGTCTCTTTGTTCACGTGGAGAAATATTTAAACCCAAGAATACTACACACGTCACAAAAACAGAATCGCAGGTACAGGCGACACGTATGCATATATGTAAAGAGTTATTGATTGTTTACGAATATGTGAAAAACCTAACATTTTAATATTCTTATTATCCGTCGGTATACAAGATGAAAATACGCTGAACTTGAATAGTGAGTACCGATAAGTAGGTTTGACGTAGAAACGACTTTAGAGTTGCTTCAGAAGACGTATGTTTCCTGTCATTCGTAAGGTTAGGTTAGACCGTAAGTTACGCAGTGACGATGAACGAGTGTGTAGACACAGTGCAGTCTTCCACGTTCGTAAAATTTATACGATTTCGTATAGACATGTCTCGGTATTATATAATATAATATGTTCGGTTATGCATATCATGCAGTTAAATGTTGAAATGGTAATAGATTCATTTTATCCCCACATGTTGCAGGTACAGTAGTAATAAAAATGTAATATGAAATATGCATGGATAATGGTTGGAGAGTGAGGGTTGTTAGATGTATTTAGGGGAGTTAATTTAAACCATAACGTAACAACGCACAGAGTATAAAAACGTACTAATGTATTAAACGTAACGTTTATTAGTTAGAATGTCTACAGTGTTGTACACATCTGTAAGATACAAATCGCTTTTCACAATTTTCTTTTTGCAACTAAACCGTTAGGTAAACCGTACTATAAAGTTGCAATCTATTTTAAGGTTTCCTATTATAATATGAATCTAATGAAGGATTTTTTTTTAAATATTTAAATTTTCAAGTTGTTCGATTATAAAACACATAAAATATATAAATAAAAATGATATTTAAATTAAAAAAAATGATCGACAACCGATCGATAATTGAATCTCGAGTGTTCAAAAAATACGGAAACTATATAATTACGCTAAGTCCTACTATTAAAATAATAAAGTTCAAAAATTCAAAATAAAAAATTTACTTTAATAAGCAAATACAATGTTGCCATAAATAGTGCAAGACACCGAGTGGTACCCCTATAATAATATATGAAATGTTTTTTGTATGACTATCAATGAAAAAAAAAACGATAAAAAAAATGTAAAAAACACGTTGTGGGCATATAGATTGATTACATAAATTACGGGAACAATTTTGATGTCGGTAAAGATGAAAGTTAAAAATTGTAAATTTATAAAATACGATCAGTAATTTTTTGAATAAAAATTTCAAAAAAATATCAAATAAAACTACCTATAGAAAATCAGTAATCAAATTTTAAATTTCGCTCTTTTGTAAGAGAAAATATATTTTCAATTTACTCAGCTGTGTTACTTCATAGATATAGGTCCTATTGGTTGTCAATAAAAATATGTCAATATCGAGTCCGTTAGACGTCTAGTAACAGAGCGGTATTATAATATTATAGTTGTATAAACTATCAAGTAACAGATTTATTTGCGCGTTAAAATATTACACTTTCTCGGAATATTTTAACGGTTTAGTTACGAAATGAAAGAGCTGATGCTGCGTGCGATGGATATACTGTGGAGACGACAGAAATATTATACGCCACGGTACGACTTGTACCATATACTTAATCGGTATTTGCATAGTTACAAACAGCATATTATATGAAATTAACGTCGGTCGAATATAGACCGATTATCACGGACGCAATCATTTCAAGGGGAGAGGAGTTGGGATTGTCGATAAATCTCGGCGAACGTGTAGGAGGTGGTCGTCGCCCATTTTGTTATACACATATTATAATATATAATAATCGATAAGTGACGGATACACGCAGACTAAAATAGATCGGAGGGTGGTGTGTGTAGGTTAGGTTACGGTCAAACGAGGAGAAGGATATTGTCGTGTTATGAGGTGCAGTTTGCGCGACTAATTTCCGTATAATAATAATAATAATAATAATATGTCGTATATCATATTATTATTATCACGTCGTATATTGTACATTATACAGATGGTATAATAATATACGACCGTTGCTGTATGTGTATCTTGCACGTACCTGCACCACCGCCGTTTGCGAATTCTCTGGCGCGCTTGCGCAGTCGCTCGGCTCTGGTGGGTCTGGGCGGCGGCACCGGGTTCAAGGCGATCATACTACGGTGGTGCGTCGAGCGATCCTTGTTGGCACCTAAAACAACGGATCGCCCGCCGCCGCCGGCCAAGTGGCTCATGCTGCGCGCCGACGATAGGAGTCGTCCGCTTCCGCCGCCGAAAGCGGTGGCGGCGGTGCCGTCCAGCCGAGTCATCGAACTCGCCCTACCTGGTGACCGACGGGACGAACTGGACGATCCGGGACGGCTGCAGGGCGTCAGGTCACGCGGGGACACGATGGTGGGCATCAAGTCCGTCTTCCGTCTAGCAGCCCTCCGTTCGGCACTCCCGTCACCGCCTTCTAAACACACATATGTTACACATGTACAACGCGCTGCACCGTCACCTCCGTAACAAAATCACCAATAGTCGGCGCGATAATATTATTTATTAATTCAGTGGCGTCGCGAACGATCTATATGAATAGATACACGCGATAAATTATTGACTATTGTATAGTATAACTAAATACACCCAAAGGTCCTAAAGCTATAGAGCATTCGATCGTTCGATACAGGTGCAGTTAAACGAAAACCTGAAGACTTAATTCGGAAACGCGTAAAGATTAAAAATCGTTATTGTATACATATATAATATTGGTACGGGATTTGAGTTTAGTTTTGACGAAGGAACAACCACCAAAAATTAGGATTGTGTTTTTTTTTTTATTTTATGGTTTTGTTTAATCCAAGCGCGATGCCTGTCAAAATAAATTAATAAAAGTTTGAAAAAGCCACGAAGATCGGACGTTTTTACGACTGGTGGCATTGCTGAACAATATTGTATTTATTTATAAAACATTCATTCCTATTACAGACCGTAATGAGCGTATGAGCAGTCAGTTCGGCGAGCCTTTTCAAAAGAAAATATTAAATTAACAGGCTGCTCCCGTAGAGTAATGCGAGTTCACAACGCCACTGTTGCATATAATACAATATACATAAATGATTATATTATATATAATACGTTCACGAGCGCGGCTTCGGGGTGTAGAAAACACGCGCGTGCAGTTTACAGAGCTAATTAATTAATTAGTATACAAAACGATGGTAATTTTGTTCTACTTAGTAATAGGTACACACGCAGGAAGCGGATAGAGTAAATAGGCGTGTACGCGGGGCTAACTAAAAGCTAATTAAAATATAATAATATAACATAATAACAATAAAACATAATGTACGTTATTTGGTACCAACTACATGGAGAGGTTTCATTAAAATAAGCCACAAATATACAAATATAAATTACTGTTGTTATAAGTACTACTAATCTATAATATAAGTACTAACTACTGCCACCCAAAACACGTTTTCTGTTAACGGTTCGTGTCAATATTACAATATAATAAAATTATCTTCTTTTCTCGGCGCCTAAACCCTGTTGAATATACTATATTTGTTAATTATCTTCTTAAAAGACTAATTCGAAACAATAAATTATGTAAACGGTTAGGTTGAACACTTTTAAAAAAATTAAATACATACTATAGTAAGCTCTAAATTACGTAAATCACAATTTCACACTAAATATTTTGACCTACAACAGACGAAATCGATAGAATAAGATCATTCAATCAGTATTAATATACAATATAAGTAAAATCACGCACTAATTCACAATAACATTTTTTTTTATCGGCCAAATTGGTTCTCGATTCGTCGATTTACACGTAAAAATAAACATGCATTTGCAGATAACATTATGTATTACATATTATGCAATCGACACACAATTATATTAGGATATGACACACGTAAATAGTATAGGATTTTTGTCCCCAAAAACTCACCACACCCCACATCTACAGGGTATTCTGGGATAACAGGGTAACACATATCACTCCAACGCAAAACATCCATTACGGAATGTCTCTTATTATTGTACTCTGAAAAATCTGACGTTCAAATAATTTCGTAATTCAAAATTTATTTTATTATCGTACTCGTGAACCGAAAACACTGATCAACTATGATAAGGTAATATAAAAAATAATAATATATCTATAGACGAGCTTACCGTCGGTACTGCGGTTCGACAGACCGCCAGCTGAAGCAGCCCTTTTTTTCCCAGAACATTCATTCAGCTCGCGCTCTGATGATCTCCTCGTTAGAGGGCCCATAGGAGTTGTACTGCTCAACATCATCACATTGCTGGTAGATGTAGCTCTAATAAAACAATTCGATAAAATCAAACATATAAATACATTGGAAATAAAACGCGTAAAATACAAACGCGATATATTGTGTATTTAACGATATAAGAATCTTATTGTGAGAGAAATAAATTGAGAACAGAAATTATTTCAAAACTATAGTAAGTATAGATATACACTTAATTTACCTGCGACTAGCCCAGTACGATCCGCCGGTTTCTGATGGTTCAAGCATGCGAGGCGTTGAACTTCCGAATGCAAAAACAATTGAACTACGCTCATTTTTTCTTTTTGACACAATTCTGGCCTCGCGTTCCTAATAAATATTGAGTAATGATATTGCGTATAAGACTTAACTCAAATTAAATCGATGCAGTGTGTACGTAAACCAGTTATTTTATTTTTATAATTACTAGATTTTTTTTTAGTATAGCGTCTCGTTTCTCTCTCTCGGCTTCAAACAATTGTCTTTTTCTTTCTTCCACTTGTTGTCGCCTTTCAGAATCTCGTAAACGCATTTCATCTAAGCGTTTCCGTCTTTCCTCCTCTTTTTGTTCTCGATACCTTTGTACAGCCAGTGCCTGCAACGAAAAACAGAATATACGGTTAATATACGCATCGATAACGTCCTCTGGATAATGGTTGCATAAATAAACGTATCGGGCCATCGATATGAAATTACTTGTTGTTTGAGTTCATCGAGTTTTCTTTGGCGTTCTTCGTCGTGTTTCTCACGAACAAGTCGTAATCGTTCTTCGCGGTCTTTGATTGCATTTTCTTTTCCTTTATAGACAAAAACAATAACTCAATTTCAATATATCGTAAATATTACTAGAGTTATCCAACTCATAATAACTGCTATCACCCACTCAAATGGCATTGAGAAGCACGTGCGAGCAGTATAAACAGTAATGCTCACATTATTTTAGATCAAAACACACGATACTATAATATTACGATTGAACGAAGAAAAAATATTAGTTTTGTAGCTCATTATTTATATCCTCAATGTAAAAATTTGCACTCAGCATAAAATAATAAATTCGAAGACTAAACAAAATTGTTAGCGTACAAAAAATCGAATATAAACGAAAAAATTACACCTTTAGAGTGTGTATACCTTCGATATCTATAATATAACATATATTTTTAGTTTGTGTTTAAAAAGCATATTGTATGTTTTTTTTTAGAAATCAACCAAACAATTCTGCGAATACTCTACATATAAGTATACAATAATGATACAACGTTTTATACAACGCGTACAAGTGAATTTAAACTTTAAGTATTATAATAATAATATATTATAATACTATTTATTTAAAGTTCGAAATGTATATAAAAATTATTTGAGTTTAAAATACCAAAAAAACTGTTAGTATAACACAATAATACAATAATAACACAACAATAGGCAAACAAACAGACAATAATTTATCTAAGATTATGTGTTAGTTTTTGTCCTATAAAAAACATATAAGTAAGAGCAGAACATTTATATTGTAAACCTGTTTCGTCTGTTTCATCATAAAAGTCAAAGGAATCTGCACCATGGGCAAACCAATGAATTCCACCTGCTAATCGATGAGAAAACAAAATAAAATCGTATTTATATTTTAAGAATATTATATATTTTAAAATTTAAGATATATTCTTTTCTAGTGATTTACCGTTTTGTGAAATATTAAAATATACGAACCTAAATACTTATATTTGTAAATAAAGTAATATAAATATTATAATATTTAGTTAGTACATATACCCATATAATTTTCATCATATAGGTAGTTAATTATATTAAAGAAATTAATATTATGTATGATATAATTTCGGAAATAATTTAAAGTATTACATTTTATAAAACAATTACACAAGCCAAAGTATGTCCAAGTTTGTTTTTTTTTACAGAATAACATTATGTAGATCTAAAATACTAATAAAATATTTTTTTTTTATCAGACGCAGTTTAACATTTGTACTTTTAAAGTAAATTGATAATTTTACATATTGTATGATATTATAAATATATATTAGCAAAACTGTAAAAGGCTAACCTCTAGAAGAATTTTGAGGTGGTGTTGGTGCTGTATTTGGCCGGTTGTCAGAGTTAACAGTTGTCACTCCTGCTAAAAAACAAAAAAAAAATAATAATACAAATTATATAATTGTATATAAAGTTAAAAGCATTAAAGCATGACACAATATTAAGATAAATGAGGATTTTTCGTAGGTCAAAAGTGTACGATCATAATGACGGCATTAAATATTCGGCCGATCCCGTTTATACTACTGCAGTGCAGCTGACTTTAATACAATAATATAATATCCTAAATGTACCTATTGTGTTATTCGACGAGTCGAGTGGGTATACGAAATTCGTGCCCACTCACGTAGGACTCATCATAAATTACATTCGTACATAATATGCGGAGCAAACAATATAATAACTCGCACGAATCGTCATCTAGCCCAGAAAAGAGAGAGATAAAAAAAAGATTCTCCTTTAATTCGGTTATTCGAATATGATCGTGATGTGTAAACATCGCGGTCGAGCGGTAGTGCATCGTATATTAGATGGAGCGGCATACAACTATAATAACATGTAACTATGTAAGTCGCCATTATAAGTATAATGTATATTATATACCTACATACAAAAAAAAATGACGTTTTTTCTTATATGTATATTCTGTTCAACATTGCCGCGTTTATTTCGTGCTACCTACCGTAAATGGAATTTAAAAAAAAATCATTTTTCGAAAATGACATGGCGGTCGCGACCTTCACGAACGAATACAGACGGCCGGTGACCACTCCTCAAAAGAAAACGTTATGCGGACTTAGTGGACACATAATATAAGCGCACGGCGCAAAGAGCAGTTGCGCACTTGTTTCTATTCTTAAACCGGATGACAACATAATAATTTTCGGCTTTCGGTTTATCTGAGTCTGTATTTTACGTTTACCGATAAATAATAATATTTTAACGACGGCGAAGGCGTTATGACAGACAGCACAAACGTTGTCCGTAGACAACGATATAATATTAAATTCCGTTCACGGACTGCAGTATATTTTATAGATTCAATGTTTTGCGGAGGGGACGACCCCGGACAACCACAACAAACACACTCTAGTTACATATATTTTATAAAGTATTTACATAATAATATAGTAAGTATTAGCAACAAGTGATTATTTTTATCGAAAATCATACATCGACGATAAGCGTGCATTTAACGCGAAGTGATATACATTCCCATTGCCACGGTATAAGGTACGTTACGTAACTTATTTAACACAAGAAAGCTTCTGCACATTATGCTGCAGAGTTCGAGTGGACTTAATCGTAAAATCACTCAGCCGTATATATAACAAATATTATGACGCGAATAATCGATTATGTAGATCTCGCGGAGTCACGACGTGCAGCGATCTTTTCTCGATCGCCCCCGCGCACCACATCATGTTGAAACACGTCTTCCGTTATAGTAAAATCTCGTGTCAATTGGGGCCACGAGAAGACTATACTCCTCACTGCGTTTGGTATACATATACTACACATATACCGCGGTGAAACTTTGCCAACAGATTGTTGTCGTCACCATCGTCACCGTTGTGCTACAGTCGAACGTAATATGATCATTGATCCACGATAAACGATCAGAAATATGTTTGCGAGTGTTTAGTGCGGAAAAAAAACATTTATATATATATATATATATAATATAAGGCCTGCAACTCGAAACGGGTGGACGAGACGTGGTGGTGGGAAAAATTCAAGAATTAAACTCACGATGACTCATCGCGAAAGTTTAATAGCATATATTCAACTAAAGGGGCGTTGATGCGGTGTTAAGTAATTGTTATCTACCATCAAACATTAATATATAAGGACTTGCAGATGTCGATGTCCTAAATAACAAAAACCTGGGTAAATTGTAATTTACAACCCCCCCTCACCCAAACAAACAATCAATCTACTTAGTTTTCTCTCAATAATACTTTGTTCTAAAGATTTTTTTTTTTATTGTCAAAGTAGGACAGTGTCTGATACTTGATAGGTATTAGGAGGAATGAATAGAGGTATTTTTTTTAAAATCAACTAATTATTTTATTCTAACAATGCACATTCCTTAAATTTAAAACAAATTTTTTTATCCAATGGGTACTCTTGATATTTGCTACTGCTCAATTTAAAGGGTTAACTGCTGCCCGCGTTAGAACAACATCTGTACATCAATTATTACCGCATGTCCAAAAATGCGTATTTTTATGCGATTTTAAGTAAGTAAGACATAAGAATACTCAACAGTTCAAAGTTTAGCTAAAGACATTATCGTTTTATATGTATATTTAATTATATAAAGACCAACGGCTGCAGTGTACCGGCGGTGGCGCAGGCTGTCGGCGAGTCAAACATGACGTGCAGACGTGGACGACGCCGGGGAGGCGGTGGCGGTGACGAGGACGATGTCCGGCCAGGAACGTGGCGAGCGCGCGGAACGGGCGCGGCGGCCGCGTTGACCCGATGTCCGCCACTGCCCGACGTCTGCAGAGACGACACCAGTATGCCCTGGAGGGCGGATAGCGCCGATTCCGGTATTTTGCGGGGCGGAGGTGACGGCGGACGATGTAACGCGTCGTTAGCGGCGAAACACCGAAGCAGCGGTTCAGCAGGACGTTCCATGGCCGTCGGAGACGATGCACAATACCCGCGTTATAAGCCGCGGCGAACGATATAATACAACGATATAGTATTTTGTACTTCAACGGCGATGACGACGACCAACTAACTAACTAACTAACTAACGGGCGACGACGACGTAAACGAGGCTGCGACTGACATACATATTACAAGACAACACACTATAAACATATTTTATTGTATAAACGCATCTCGTACGCTGCGCGACGGGAGCGGAGAGACTACGTCGGCGGTAGGTCGGTCGTCCGCTCACGTAGATCATTGTACGCACAAGCCGCGGACGGAGGTAGCCCGTGAAAAAAAATTAATATTAATATAGTATAAGTGTGTGCGCTGTGTCGACTTATGCGCGAAAACTGGTCGGAAAAATAAGAAATAGTAACGATCTTCTAATTATAATTGTTGTTCGTCGGCGTACAAGTGTATAATAAAATGGCGAGTATATAGCAAGCGGTATTCGTTTTTTATAATATTATTGTTGTATCGAGTTTTTCAGTTTTTGACTAATTAACGAGAAGGTAGCGCTCGTGCCACCGTTGACTACTTATAAAATATATTATGCGTATTATACATGAAAGCAGTATAATAATATGCGCGTAAACCCGTCGACGGTATAATATATAATACGGTTATAGTCGCTGCAGACGAGTCAGTGGATGAGGAATAATTGTAGAGATGAATAAAGGTATTATAATTATTGTAATTTGTTCGATCGAGTCGTCCAAGTACAGAATCTATAATATATAGCCTATAGGTCGTAACAATTTCTAACGTTAATTTTAGTTTCATATTTTGAACTTTTTTTTTAAAATTGTAGGTACCTATTTACTATTTAAATTAATTGATTTGTTTGTTACGCATGTTGTTTGCAACATAATATATTTAAATGTTTAAGTACTATTTTAAAACTTTCATATTATACTTATAACGTTTTGCAGAGTAATTGAGTATACACAGTGACAGTATCCATAACCATTAACATTTAATTTGACTATATTAACTTAAATTTGTTTAAATAAAGAAATTCATATTGGGTATTTTTTTTTTTTTTTTTGTTAATCTTCAAGTGCTATAAAATAGTTTAGGTACATATTATATCATTAACAGTAAATATAAAAAAAAACTTATACTTAACATAATATCATAATGCTTATAAATGCTCACGATAGAAAAATCTAGTAAAGGTATATATTTTTTAAGATAGTTATCGATCGAATGCTATATATAGATAAATAATAAGTGCCTACACATTTTTATCTAAACATAATCACGAATCGTTCTCGAACGTATAAGATTTTCTTTTTATATTTAGTAGGGAAAAAATTATTTTTAAAATTTCTTTTTACCCGTCAAAAAAGGCAATACTAATATTATGTAATAAAATAAAGCTGAAATACTACGTACTCGAGAGGGGTAATAACCATCAACATTTTAAATATCAACGACATGGCGGCGCATGCAATCCACGTAATAATTATTTAAGAAAAATGAACCGTTAAATGTAGGTATCGTATATTTGTATTATGCATGTGATACTTAATAGTACCGATTATATTTTGGAATGCTGTTCAAGATACATAGAACTCTAAACTGAAGATTTAAATATCAAAACTATCTAAACACCATCGTATAAAATATATTAATTTAGATATACTGATGTTATTAATTATTATATACATTATACATTTATACCTACAACCTTTTAACAATTTCAAATTTTATTGTTTTTATTAATACTTTCTATTCTCAAGGAATACTAAATTGTTAACTACCAGCCCATAAACACAAAAATATAAATATTTAATTTATATAATTAACATTCATTATTATACACTCAAGAATTTATGTTGTTCAATTATAAAAAAAAAATGTAGACCTATAAACGGGAATACATTTACCACTGACATATAAAGGAAAATATCACCACCAATAAGAGTAATTCGATTTCCGCCTAAATTGTTTGGATGATTGATCTGTTTTTGATGAGATAAAGTCATATATGTATTTTTATGAAAAGCTAGCAAAATTTAACTTCAAAAATCTAACAAATAGTATGTATTCACTATCTTACATACATTTATATTAGTTGAGTTAAAAAATCCATTATGATATGGTTACATTTTTTAAATTAAATTACATTTTAATAATTTTAAAGACAAGAATGTCAACATCCTTGTTATTATGAAAGTATAAAACAATAACAATATTAGTATTGTGATGTCTTCGGAAGATTTTCGCAGTAAAATTTAAAATTAAAAATCCTCAGGATTTTATAAAATTTTGAAATGATTGCATTAAATTAAGAAGTTTTATTTTTCCTCAACTTTGAGTATTTTGTAGATACTTTTATATTACTAGTTCTATTGTTGTCTACCTACCTAACAATTTTAATTCAAATCTTATTTCTTGAATAAATTATACACTATTTTATATAAGTAATAATATTTTATTTATATTATATAATTAAATCACTGAATTTAACTAAAAATATTAAAATGTACAATATTTAAATTATATTTTTAGCCTCAGAAATTTAATAATAAAAGTGATACATTTTTATCAATATAATGCATATACGGTGGTATCTAATAATATAAAAATAAAATGGTGGTCCTGAATTATCCTGATATTTACCAAACTTTCACTTTTTACTCTCCTATATCTCCGGTGTATATTTTCACATTAGTGATGCTCACTCAGACCATGTACTCTTTTATAACCTTTACATACACATTATACACGTCAAGTGTCCTAAATGCAGCTTTCTTAATAATATAATGCATTTCAAATGAATAAATGTTCATGAAAGGTGATAATAATAATTTTCTTTATAAAATAAAATAGTTAAATGGAAATATAAATGTGTATTAAGCGACAAAAATGTTTATTTAAAATTATGATATGAAAAAATGATAGGGCGCATATGTAAGATAATTGTAAATAACATAATAATTATACCAATATATTATACATAACATAAATTTAAATGTCAATAACCACAGATAATACTATTTTATATTCTATTTATGTCTTGTCAAAACGAGGTCAAATGGTTGTATGCATACTATACATTTATACCTATCAACTATGTATTACTATAATAGTGGCATGGAAAAAAATTAACGGTTAATTGTAGAACTCAAATACTTTATACGGATTTTTGATTGCACAGTGTAGTACGCCGTAAGGAACCGTAAAAACGATTCAATAAATTCTGCTAGTTACGGTGTATAGGTATAAACTAATTACCAAACTCAAGTAAATATATTTAGTTCTAACCGAAGAACTCATGTATAAGAAGAGGAATTCCAATGACCTTCTATATCAAATACAACACTATATACATGTACCACCCGGAATGACACGTGGTCATTGACCAACAATTAAACTTAAAAAAATGTAATGATATAAACAAGGAGTACCTACTATATAATTTGTAATGTTTTTTTTGTAACAATAATTTTCACAGTTTAATTGACCATTACAAGAAAAATGGCATTAATACAACACACTTTTCATTGCGTTTATGAAATACAATTATTATATAAGTATAAATAATACTTATAGGTAAAACAGTAATAAATATAATTTAGTATCATAAACAAGTGTGAAGGTATAAAGGCTGGTCACTCGTTTATTGGTGTAACAGACCAATATTATATTCTTTTAAATGTAAAGGCAACGGTAAATCAACGGTTCTACAAAAATATTTTACACATTATTTTCTTTAGTTAAATTATTATCATATGACGTATAAAAGTATAAATTATCACCAAATTAACTTTTTAAAGTCAAACCAATACACAGATAAACATTAAAAAAAATCTACCACATTTAAAATTGTATCAACATTATAACAATATACTTTTAATATAGCAGTAATTCAAGATATTTATATGTTAACGTTATCAACGGTATTCTATGACTGTTTATAATGAAATATGGGATGCAAAGGTGGAATTTTTTTCTCGTGAATGCTGTATATATTTTATAAATTTGTAATTTACGGTCTTCTAACATAAATAATAATATTTTAAAAGTTTTAGACATTTTTAATGATAAAAATGATCATTTTTTATATTCCAATTCTCATTATTGTTAGATATATTTATTGAATATTAAAAGTACTTTAATATTAATCTCATAAACTTCTTGCTAAATCATTTTAATTGAAATTTATTTTATTGAAAAATATATTAATAATTGTTTGCATTAAGTGTACCAATCGTTTTAATTTGTACTAAAAAAACATAATTAATTACTAAAATGATGTAAATTAATTAATGATAATAATTTTTAAATCTGAGAATACCTTTTTTGCGAGTGGCTCTAATTGTGACGGTAGTAGGTACTTAATAATTGATATAGAATAAAATATTATAAGAATATAAATATGAAATATTGTTTAGGTCTTCGAAGTTAAAATTCTAAATAGCATCAAATAAAAACTGGATAAAAATAACGAATTAATTTACAATATTTTATATTACATATTAATTCTAAAACTTTCAAAATGTATATCAAAAAATTAATCACGTTTAGAAAACACTAAAATAAAAATGATTGGAGAAATATTTTTAATTAGGTACTCAGGTTATTAAAAAGTCGGAGATACAATTCAAACTTTTTCTCTGAGAACTCATCCATATAACCATGCACATCTGCAAAGGTTTTAGTAGTATTAAAACATTATAAGAAAAATACTGACCAAATTTAGAATTTATTGAGTGTTTGCTACTACGTAATCAATGGTAAACTAATATGGTAAAATACTTAAACACCACTCAGAGTAATCAAAAAGTGATAACGACAAAAGTCAAAACGTTATAATATTAATAGATTTCTTGATACATTTAGATTAAAAAATTCGAAATTGATGTAGTTATAAATTTTATTTTTTTTAATGAAACTAATGTGTATAATTTTCAATCCGAACACATGTGGATACTGTATTATTATTTCTTTTGTTACATTCAACTAATATATGTATATAAATATGAAAATAATTAGATGTTTCAGAATCTCCAGGGTTTCAATGTCAAGGCTGTATTGGAGTCGAAGGCTAAATAGAATATCTTAATAAATTGAACTATTGTAAGTTATCAACTATTTGTTGTGTTGCATGACGAAAATTAAGATTCTAAGAAAATCCGGGAACTGATCTAACTCCATCTTTGCGACGGTTACAAAATATTAAATTGTTTTTTCCTCATGAATTGGGAATATCGTTATGGACTATAATGTAATTTTAATTTGGTACAGTTACACTTTCACTAGCCAAATTACTGTAATTACACGATTGTACGAATTGCGTAATTTTTATCATAATGTTCAGTTGATTGTTCTCAGTATTGCTACTGGAGTAGTCAATCATAAAATAAAAATAATACAATTTAGTACTAACATATTTATAGTTTCGTTTTTTTCAATTGTAGTCTCATTATATAATAATTGTTGTTATTCTGAAATATTTGACAACAATTTGCTAGAATTTATTTATCAATCTATATAATATATTTAATTATTTAAATATTTTACGTTTATAATAAGCCTTGTTATAAACAATATAAAATGTCACAATACTGCATAGATGTTTAAATTATAAACTATAATTGAATTAAAAATAAAAATATAATGTATTACTATACATTAATGCAGAAACCTTAAATATATCCTTAAATATTAATTATAATAAATATGAATTATTAATATTAATATGTTGCCAAATTATGTATTTTC
The DNA here is from genome assembly GCA_014851325.1 of Pentalonia nigronervosa. Classification (NCBI taxonomy): domain Eukaryota; kingdom Metazoa; phylum Arthropoda; class Insecta; order Hemiptera; family Aphididae; genus Pentalonia; species Pentalonia nigronervosa. The sequence continues at coordinate 320,315 of JACXSJ010000219.1, forward strand.
ACGAATAATTTATTGGTAAATATCATATTTAAAAATACAATTCAGAAAAATTACAACTGTCACTACATCCAAAAAACATATTCTAATAGATTTGTGATTTTAAATAATAAAACAACTACAATCAATTTCAAAAAATTCAGATAATTTTTAGATAATTAGAACATTCTTAGGATGGTCATTGAAATAAGTCTATTACACGATACGGCCTGAATATCAACAATAGGTGTACGTGTCAATCTCAAATAAAAATTATATAAAAAAAGAATTCATGGCTAACGTTTTTATACCTTAGTCATTATAAAAAAAAAAAAACGCACAATGTCCATTCGAAGAATCCGTCGGCTGGAAAAAAGTAATCATCAAACCGTGTCTGATACGTACGTAGCTCAAAGTTATCAATAATGACATATTCGTACCATTTAAATTCGGTTTCAATATAAATAAGTATAGATTTTAGTTAAAGTTAAGAGGACGTCAAAACTGAGTGTGTTGTTTCCGTTTTATACAAATGTACAAAACTGCAAATTTACAATCGTTGTTTACGATATTTTAATTTTTAAGCGAGTTATGATGTAAAATATTATATATAAAAAAACTCGTATTTTGATTAAAAATTAAAATATTGTAAAAAACCAACGAGAGATTATGTAGGTTATATTCTTATACTTTTAAGTTTGATTATAGGTAGGTCAATTCACTTTAATATTACAGCTAACACAATATGCGAGTGTAGCGTCCTCTTAGAGTTATTCATTAATAACTGTAGAGTTTGAGGTTCTATAACATAAACTGAAAAGCGATCTTGACAAAATGAAATTAACACGATCTCATACATAGTATATAATTTTAATAGATAAATATTATAATAAGTTGGCATCGTGTTTGTCTCAGGTAAACAGTAACATAATAATAACACATTACCAAATCAATAGATCAATAGATAAAATAGGAATAAATTAAAAATTTTAAAAACATTGGACAGTTCGTTTATATATTATTATCTTGTTAACGTAATGAAAACTGTGTGTAATAAATTACTATTTTCAATAAAATGAAGCATTTATTTCAAACTAATTAATTAAATTAATTTTGTTGTAGGTAGTCAAAGGGCGTGGTAATGTTAACACATTTGAAGTATGTATATGAAAATTATTTTTTAATGTATTGAACAAAACACACAATCCTATCACATTATAAAATAAAATATTAAAATACAGTAAGTATCCATTTTACAAGTTGTATGCGTTCAATAAAAATATATGATATATATACACATAATAATATTAATAATAAAAATAATTTAGGTCAAGCTCGATAATTGATTAAATATTCATCGATTTGGTTCTATGTATATGATAGTAACTGTTCAGCACATATATATTTAAAGGTACCAACCATTTTAAAAATACAACCACAGTAACAAAACTGTAAAATATATTTATTATACAGAATTGCAACCCAGCATAATTATAACAGGAATAAACGTCTAAAACTATGTAATATACATCATCGTGAACCTTACATATCCAAATATTTCCCTGGGGCCCGAGATCCGCCTGCAGATATTGTTTTCGAAATGCAAATCTCAATCCGTTCAAGTCATCTCTAAGTTGATTGCCATCCATATCCAGCACACTCTCTGGCACCAGCAACAAATTATCGATCCCTTCTTCTGGACCGGTTCGTCTGCTATCCTCGCCACTATGCCGGTAATGTGGTACCCTTAATAGACCCGCCATAGTCAAATCCGTAGACCATGTCACGTCATAAACCACATCGTATTTCTCACGAATAAAATATGAACACTATTTATATACATAAGTATATATAACAAATTGTACTAACATACACACGTGTGAATCGATTGCAATTTGATAGCGTAGAGGCTCCTGAATCGCATGGCCGGATTACCAGCGGCGGAGCGACTGGCAACTGAGTAGCACGAACAACACTTACTAACCTACTGAAGCCTAAAACCAGTGCAGAAACCGACATTCCGCCGGCAGCGCGGCTGGAGGGGACGTAACTCTGCAGTCGATTGATGTATATGTATATAGTTTTTGATGATTGCTTTCAAAACGTTAACCGATTCTGCGATGTATAATTTGAGAATAAAAGATACGTTTATTATTATGATTGAGTACCTATACTGCTTACGAAATTAATAGTCTTGTATTATTAAAACTATATATGATTATTGTTGTACATAAAACATAATCTTCGCGTGAATACATTTTCTTGTGATATTAAAATATTTTGAAATTTTAACAAGTGCATAGGTAACCTATCTGGGATTCTTGTTTTAATCCGTAAACAAAATAACAAAATTATTGATACATCAAGCCTCCTTATAAATATTACTAAAGAGAGGAGCAATTATTTAGGCTCACACAATTAAATACATAACACAGTAATGATATTTATGCTTAAAAATATGAAGTATTTTCAGTGTATATAATATAATATTTTAAATCTTAGTTGGGGTTTTTAACGTTAAGCACTCATAAAATAAATAATCAAGTTTTTGATTCAAAAATATAAGAAATAGAGTAATGTTTGAACATATTGTTGTAATTAATGGATTCCGATATTAATATTATAATACCTATTTATATAATTTATTAACTAGTTAGTAGTATATATGATATATAGTAATTTCATTCATGCTTTAATTATATTCAATCGAAAATATAAAAATTAAAATTTTTAGAAAATAACATTTTTTTTAAAAAATGCATATTTAAAATAAATGGTTTAAATTAAAAAATTATAAAATAAGCGATATTAAAATTTCGTTATTAAACTTTTGACAGTAGGTACTATAAAAGTATAATATGTGCTTACTTTTAAATCTACTTGACTTTTATAAACTAATTAAAAATAATATGAAGAAGGGATATTTTAAGCTTAAATAAAAAGCAATAATTGATCAGTATCATCATTGATTTTAAACTTAATATTTATAATTTTGAACTGTATACAAATAAGCAATTGAGTTTTCATATATTATTAATTAATATAGGAGAGATGATTTCTCATTGTATGTATCAACAAGACGCCGATTATTACTCATCACATCATTTGGACATAAGATACATGAACATGACCCTGGCCCTGGTCAGGGAAGTCTATTACAAACCAGTAACACCATGGAATGAGGTTAGAATATAAAACACACAAAAAAATATAGCTAACAGATGTAAATATCCATAAGAAAATATCCATGTAGATAACAGTAGAAATAACGTAATACTACAACATAGCTTTAACTTTTATTTTGACATCACGCACTGAGATCATCTTTATATACTTTCTAATTTTAAATTTTCACTACAATTTACGTCTAAAAACCACTCACTAAAATCGGTGTAAAAATGTATTATATATAGATTAATTTAAAACAACCACACATTTTATGAGGCATAAACAAAGGTTCTTCATCAAAATTATCATCGAGCCACAGTTTAATTAAAAATTTCAAACTGAAGTACCTTACATTACACAAATATAATATTAACAAGCAACAATATTTCCATATATTTGAAAAGTGAAAATTGTGTAGAAAACAGTGGGATACTTCGAAATGATTAGATACAGTTACGGTCCATCACCTTTATGTACCACGCTTTTCATCGACACCTTCGATTTTCTACAATTAAACTGGGACACTTTCTAAAGATATATCCCTTTCAAATGTCGTAACACATCATGATTGACGCATATTTTACAAATTAATTTATAAAAGAATAAAAGATATTCAAATTATTGTTCTATCATGATATGATGAACACGAAAGTGAAACTTGAACTAAAGATGATGTTCGAATTATTATATGCTTAATGTTTATATAGAACCCCGAACCACACGAATAAAATAATATATAGATACAAACACAAACAATTTTGACGTCTGAAGATTGTAACCGAACCTATTAAATACTTATAGTAAATGTATTCAATATTCACCCTTTCTATACTTTTTGTTATGACGTTTATAATTTTACGTCGAGTATAATATAAATCTATACTTACTCCAATTCTGATTAAATTGATTATCAGATACCCAATCCATTTGTAAAACAAATGTAATAGCATGATTCATAGTTAAACTATTTTCTTACTTATACTTCGTATACTGTGTAATATAATGGATTACTCACCTGAAAAAAAATATACGTACATTAATAAATTGGCAACATATGTAAACTATACTATGAAGGGTTAAATATAGACTAAATGATAAGAACAACAATAGTTCATAATTATGTATAGTATGAATGACAATATAGGCAGGAGGTGATTTAAAATTTCAATCGGTCAATGGTACTCAAGAATACCTGAGTAATAATTATAAATGAAACAAAAATTACAATAAAATGTTTCAACGTCAACATTTTATTAAAAGGCGGAAAAGTGGGCACTATTTTCAAATAAATACTAGACTTGACTCAGTTTCCAGATTGATAATTTTTTACCGATTTAATGATGCATAAATTAAAATTAAATCCCGATTAATTAATTATTAATGCAAATATTATGTAGGAAAGTACATATTATAATTTATGAGATTTGATCATGTGATTAATATAATAATAGTATGATATTGGAATAAAATTAATTTAAGTCAGCAAAATATAAAAAATAATTAATTTCCGAAGTAATAAAAAATATATAAAATATATGAGATAAGTATATTCTATTAATATGGGTCAGTACACATTTATTATAACCTTTGTTAAAGGGACTTACAAAAGATCCAATTTAACTTGCAAATACTTAATACAGAAAATTCAAATTTGTATATTTTTTATTATGTATTAATAAAGAAAATTAAGATTTTTATAAAGAGATTCACAATTACTATAAAATTAAATACTATCAATTATATTTTATTATTTTGATTTTGTTCCCACAAAAATTAAGTTTAACTATAGACATTTAGTAATTTGCATAAAAACAAAAGTGTTATTAGATAAATAGAAGAATAATTTTGTAAATAAATCAATTGAGTAAGTAGGTACAACAGATAATACAAAAAATTAAGTGAACCATCATTGGGTACGTCACTACTAATTTTAATGAATGTGTTAAATTATAATTCAATGATTATTACATACGAAAAATAATTCTTAACGGAGACTGTGTGTCAGTCTCTATTTTAAAAAATATGCTTCAAAATGTAATTATGAGTAAAATTTTTAATTTTAGTAAAAATAGAATGTTTCAAGTTTCCACGGTCGATATTAATAATATTATGCTGAACTTTTTAAAAAAAAAATTTTTGTAAGAAAAATATGTGAGGAAACTATCATTTAATTTTCAAGAATTAAATATAAAATCAAATCTACATTTTGTTTTGCAAATTTTCGGGATTTTGACAAATAATTGTCAAAATCCGAACTTCAAAGGCTTATAAAAAAAATTGTGCAATATTTTTTTCAATATTTATAGATTGCTTTAAGTACCTAAATCTTAAGAGGGACTAACTGAGGAACGTTCGGAGTGGAAATTTACCACTTGAGAAAATATTTCTTAATAACTTAAGACTTTTCAAATAAATAATAAAATATGAAAAATTCTTCTTTGGTAATTTATTTCTATGATGTTATGATTGAAATAGTAAAATTTTGAGAAACTGTCGCACTTTGGTACTGACGTAGGTAGTCATGAAAGCACGGAAAGCATTGGAATTCTAATTTTACAGATATTTACATTATAATAAATAAGATAATTGTGATATGTAATAATATATTGTTATTACTTATATTATTAAAGCACGGATTTATATGCATTAAAAACCAACCAAAATGCTCTAAAAAATCTTAAATATGCATAAATATATGCACTAAATACTAAAATGTTAAAATATACATATAAAATTAGCAAAAAACACATTTATTTTTTGAACATTTAATTAAAATAATATATTTAAATTAACAGTCAATGGTCATAATCAATATTTTCTTATCTTGTTCTACGTATTTTATTTCACCCATTAATGATCTAAACTCATATTTGGGAAAACCGTTAATACTTACAAGTACCTCTATTCATTTATTTTAATATTAATCGAAACTACAAAAATATAATATTTTTTTCTTATATTACAATAATGTCTAAAAAAGAAAAACAAAAAAAACATCGAAATATACACTAAAAGATGAAATATGCAATTAAAATTATAAATAAGCTCTTAAAATTGAAAAAAATGAGTAAATATTAAATTATGCAAAGATATCCACTAAAAAAGTTTCATTGTTTAAATCGTTATGTCATAAAACAAATTTTGTGTTCACTTAGCATATCATACGATCAACCAGAATAAATATGCAAATCTTTACAACCCGAGCTCTACTTAGTACATAGATATTGGTTGAAATATTTTATATTTTATATCGAACATTGTTTGGATTGTGATCAATAAATGACTAGTGTAATTTTTAATTAACCAAAATAAGTTATGTTTTAATCTGTTGTAATATATTTTAAATTTGAACAAATTGATGGTTAAGATTTTATATAAATGTAGTATAAGGGGGAGGGGAGGGTTATCTGTGGGCGTTCATGAACTGGATAGTTTAAATTCTATATTTTTGACTTAAAAAAAATGTCAATAAAAATACAAAAAAAAGTCAAGCATATCAAATAACTATAAATGGGTCAAAAAGAGGTAAAATAAATATTTTGAAAAATATATCATGTTAAGGAAATAACATAAATAAATAATATAATATTTTCTTAAAATTTAAAGTACCTAATTACGGTTATTCATTTCTGAATTGCAATAAAATAAAAAAATCGATTTAGGAACAGTCAAAAACTAGCATTGCATATATTATATTCTCGTTTTACAGTAATTTTATTTTTTGTTTCACAATTATTTGAAAAAATACTTAAATTTTTTTTACTTTTAACCTCCTAAAGTACTAATTAAATACAATTTGCTTAATCCCAAAGTTGAAAAATGAAGCTTTTTTTCTGCTCTAAAAGATAACAACTGACAAAAAAAATAACATCAATGTTTTATGTAAAACTAAACGAAGGCTTAAAGAATATACTAATGACTAATAATGAGTAATTGCAAATAATAAAATTTATAGATAAATAAATAGATGAATGTTAAATGATTTCGATAACTATTTTAAATTATAATCAACTAGTGCAGACAGTTAATAATAAATTATATTAATCTATTACCTCTACGAAGTGTAAAATAATTTCTAAGTGAAAAATGAATTTACATACATATAATATAAAATATGTATACATCAGTAAAATATAATAAAAATTTGTATACAAATAAATGTATGCTACAAATTTGAATCTAATTATAAAATTTGATTACCAGTTATCGAAATTTATTATAATATATTATGTATTATGTTAAAGTATATCTTTATTTTATTTTAGGGAATAGTTAATAATAATTATTATTAACTGATTATATTATAGTATAATTTGGATTATTAATCTTAACCAAATTATTAACTAAGTAGAACAAAAAAAAATATAGACATAGTATATGTCTATATAAACACCCATTTTTATTGATTACTAAATAGTAAATATAATAGAGCCTAATCAAATTTAAAATGTCAAATGGATTGATATTTGATAGTATGCTGGTACTAATTGTAAGTACTAAGTATACATTGTTGATACATAAATATTACAGTATAATACCTATTTAAACGACAATATTTGTACATATAGTTTTAAATTTAATTTGTTTCATATTTTTCTTTGTCATAGAATAAAGTTTATTCTTGAAATATAAAAATGCCAATACTTATTTTTATAAAGTGGCGAGATAATTTACTAATTACTATATTACCTAACATGTCGGCTAAAAATAAGATTACCTAAACAATAATAGCAACTATACATATATTATGTTTAATATTTAATTTTGTTGATTATATTTTATAAAATTATAAGAGTAAATTAATATTAGCATATGATTTGTAAGATATTATAATATATTATTTTTTGTTTAAATACGCATTATCCTTACAATTTATGAGTAAAAAATAAAAATCAGAGAAAGATCAGTTACATCAGTCATACACACATATCTTAAGTAGATTGGATATATATATATATATACATATAAATATAGTTAACAAGAAATCTTAAAATAAATGTCTGGAATAGTAAGGGTTGACATTGCTCTATGGAGTACAAAGACAAATAGTAAAAATAGATCTAGGAATTTTAGACTAAATAAGAATTAAAAAATACAACTTAAAAGTCACGAAATTGTATATATAATAGTTTACAGTAAACACAATCAATTTTCTAAAAATAATTAATATTAAAAGGAACATTTTATTTTAATAATAACTCATAAGTATTAGGTTAGTTGCTTATTTATAAGTTAATATTATTAAAGAATAATAAAGCAAAATACGGTGATAAATAAGTAAAATAAACTTACAAAGGACAGGCTCATAAAAGAAAAACTCATGACTATGTTTAGAAGTATGAACATCACTGAACAGTAGAATTAAAACGTATGAGTGTATTACGCTAGTGCTACACAATTCAAATAAATATGTACAATAACTATACCGGAAGTACGCATATGAACACGTAAAATAGGCAACGGTGAGTCCGGCTGTTTTAAAGTATACTTCCTAAATTTTACTGTATGTAACATAACAGTGTTGTGACGATGAAAACAAACGCATTGATACGTGTTATTATTTTGTATGTATTTTTAAGTTTATGACGTTAAGAAAAATTATCATAATTATTGAAAAAAAATAGTGAAGTATGTAGCTTATTAATTACATTCGAATAGATCAATAAAATAATAGTTCAAAACATTTTATTATTAAATCGGGTAAATCCTAAACGTGTAAATAAATATTTAAGTTTCCTAACAAAGTAGCCTTTATTTTCCGTCAGGCGCGTAAAAAAATTAATCTAGGGTTCTATCGAAGCTTTTATTAATATTACATTTTTTTAAATAATTTAAGCTAATTGAAGTTAACAAAAAATTAATACATTAATTATTGAAGTAATTGTTGTAATTGGTTAAAGTTATATAATTTAATAATATGTTATAACCGAAAAGAGAAGGTTTGCTATAGAAAAATGTGTGTGACAGAGATAACAGAATTTTTGCTGACATTTAAAATTTTAAATTATTGAAATAAATAAATAATATTGAAATGTATTGGCCCACCACTGGTGATAACCAGTGTACTAAAAACTGTAAAAACTAATAATTTGTGTTAACATAATTAATATCAATGGTCTTACTATCATATTTAATACATTTTTGAATTAGTGTTTAAATCACCAATAAGTGAAAATGTATTATTTCAAAATTTTGAAAAATAATGATTATAACTTACGACAGTAATAATTATAAAAAAATCTTTAAAATTCAAATTTGGAAAAAACTACCTACATTATTTTTTAAATTTAAAAAACAATTTACCTTGGATTGAAACTTGTGCAAGATCGTTTGGATTAACAAAATCAAAAAACAAACCGGAATGAAAAGAATAAAAAGAGCGGTTAAATTTCATATTTAAAAAATAACTAATAATTGAAACTGTAATTTAATTACTAAAGTAAATACATATCGTTTGAACTGAATCAACAATTTAAGAAAATGAATATTTAAGTACAAGACAATTTTCATGAAACGTTCGAACACTTCAGTGGTTCAGTAACTACTGAGAGGGCCAGAAGAGCTTTGAAGAGTCCTTGTCTAAAATTCCAAGACCTAATTATTAAACATTTTATATATTAATTGAGATATGTGAATAATCATTTGATATAATTAAATAAATAAATAAAATGTTTTAAAATTTTTTGTGCACTATTACAATTTTATTAATAGCTACATAATTTATAGTTTATACCTCATAATAACAGTCAATCAATTAACAGGTAAAAATGTATAATACATAATTTTCGTACATTTTAAAATTAAAATGTTTTCATAAGTCAACAAATTACGAATAATTATATTAATTATATATTTTTTATAAGCATTTCATAATAATAGTTAATTCTTTTAATGATATGTATTTATGCAGCCTGCAGGCCAAATTTTTAAATTACGGAGAATAAGTACTACCTATTTTATATTTTGTTCGTAATAAAGAAAATATCAAATTTAATAAAAACATTTGATTTGATAAAATTAAATTTAAGTAAAAATAATATTAGGATATGCTAATTATTATTTTGGGACATTTGGGTAGATTGTACAATATAAAAAATGTAAAATATGTATTAATATTATTACACATCAATATGTTTTTCTATTTTAAATTTTAGTATTATTTAATCAAATCGGTTTTATTACTTGTTAGCAGATACATTTTAAAAAATGCTAAAAATGTAACACGGAATTAATATGTATAAAACACTGAAAATAGTAATAAAAGAAAATCAGTTAAAAGCCAAACATAAAGGCGTGTTTTTTACGACCTTATGCAATAATGGCACCAGACATGCAAAGAACTAATCAAATAATGGTAAGAATTGAACGATACTGTCAATTAATCTATACTATATTCGATAAAGTATAGCAAAACTTTTTCAATGTTAGGTAATGTTTTATTTTATTATTATACTTTACAGACATACTTTTTAACTTATAACATATTTTTACATTTTAATTAAAAATTATATTTAAATGCATTTACTATGAAAATAAAATATAGATTTTGGAAATCCCAGTCATCCAATCATTACTTCTAAACATAATAATTACACATATTATATATAATCCTATAACAATTTTAGTACACTGAATATTATTATTTATTATAATTTACAATATAGAAAAAAAATATGGTAATTTGGAACTATTTTTATTAAATATATATATATATATTATGATTTATAAATTAATTTATACATTTTACTTGTACAATAATAACTTCCTAACTAATATAAAAATATATTTAATACTCTTAAACAATAAAAATTACCAGTAATTTGGTATTTTACTATAGTATAAAATCTGAATATATTTGTTCAGTGTTACTTTTATACTATTTTTGTGAAGTAATTTTTATAATTTAGTAATTTGCATAAAAAATAAAAGTGTTATTAGATAAATAGAAGGATAATTTTGTTAATAAATCAATTGAGTAGGTACAACAGACAACACAAAAAATTAAGTGAGACCTCCATGAGTCTCTTGAATAAATGGTCAATGGGGATATTGGATAATGATATTTATGAGTAAAATGCATTTTAAAACAACATTTTTATGACTTGATAAAGTAAAAGATTTAAAATTATGCAAAATATGAATAATAATAACTTTAAAAAAATAAAAATAATAATGCGTTAAATACTAATCTATACTATTGATTACAACAAGCATACGAATTGATTCCTTTTTAATACGCATCTGATTATTTTGAAGAAAGTAGCTCCCTAGCAGTGAAATTTTATTTGAGTAATTATTACATTTATAAATCTAAATAGATACATACATTTAAAAATGTAATTTTATTTTAAACATATTACCATCACTTAATAAAAGTAAATGACATCAAAATAAAATGCCTATAATCCTACCAATAGGATAAAAAATGTACATTATCAATACATTAGAAAAGTAGAACATAAAATTGAGTTTTTTTTTAGTTGCAACTTTGAGGGTATTTGTTTAAGTAACAATATATTGTATTGCCTAATAAATAGAAAAGAAAAAGATTTATTTTGAAAAAAATAAAAATAAAATGTATATGTTATATCAAAATATAAAAATATCCTATATTATATTCACAAACCATACAAATAGTGTATGTGTTAAAACATTAATTATCATCCTAAATAATATGGATACTTATATTATATTTATACTCAATTATCTTTAAAATGTTTGATTTTACAATACCAAGTTTGTACAATCATACTTTATCAGGTAGGTAAACAACCAAAGATACACTTAAACATAGATAAATAAATATGTTTAGGTGAGTATTTATTTGTTTAACTAGCTGTGAAGTAATGAATAACTGTATAAACCGTAAGCAATAAATAATACATATAAAAATTTTTAAAATTTGTAATTCATATTTGTCTGTCTTTCAAAAACAACTAGTAAATTTGATTATTTTTAAAATAACAAATATTATGAAATTATTGGGAAATAAAGATAAGAACCTAGTTATGAGTTTAGAAATTATGTAAATTGTATCAGTACAATCAATGTTTTATTTCAATTGATTTTTTCTGATTAAATGCATCTCCAATCCCTCAAGAAGTCACACCTGCATATATATTCTTTGTCATACTAATGAAGATTACAGCAGATTTGCATTCAACAGTTCCAATTCTGTATTGTTAGCTTTAATATTAGAGTGAATTTACCTTTTAATAAACATGATAAATATTAAATATATCATTTTGGTTTTTATAATATTGACATTTTTAAGGAAGTTATAAAACTCGCATAAAAATAATAAATGAGATAACACGGATAAAGTTATTAACTTTAAGTATAAAAATCAATCTAATATTCAAGCTAACAGCACAAAAGTGAAACCACTAAATGCACATTTTGGTGTTATGTTAGATCAGGGTTTTCCTACCAGGGCGAGGGGATAAAAAGAACCTGACATTGCTGGGGAGGCGCAAGCAGTCACCACAAAGTAAAATTTGTATTTTATTAAATTTTTTTTTATTTTATAAGTTTTTATGTCTTACAAAATACTGTATAGTTTATTTGTAAATTTTACAAAAAAAGGGGATCAATTTTTTCAATTTATAAGAGAGGGCGCGAATATTTTGAAAATCTTACAAAGAAGACACAGAAAAGAAGAGGTTGGGAACCATTGTGTTAAATAGACAGAACCAACACAAGTGGGCATGACATTCTTTTAATATATAGGCTATTGACAGGTAGATTGATTCAAGAAGTTTGCATTTCCCAAATTATTACATTTTTAATGATATATGAAAAATGATGTTAAATTTAAATAGGTATTTTTACATATTATATAAATGTTTTATTCTAATCTATTAAAATGTGTATATGTACATACTACATACCTATCTATCAATGCAATTGAAATATTTCAACTTTTTAAGTACATACTTAATTATTAAGATCATGCATAAATAATTTGTATTCATTGATAGTTAGATGAAATTAATAATTGTGATAAACTCAACTGAAATATATTTATACTTCAAAGTTTTATGGACAGAAACTTGATTTATTTTATATATTATGGATGATAACATTAAAAATATACATAAAATGTATGAAACACATAAACGATTTATAAACAAATACTAACACTTTATTTCTAACAGAAATATAAAAATGGATCTTATTATATATAACTGCTTAGGTTCTAGTATTTTTAATTGTAGAAGTTATTATTTATATGTAATATAGACAATTTCTATTTTATATATATTGTATTTCAAAACATTAGAGTCAATTAAAATTTAACAGACAGATATTAAGTTAGTTATTTTAATAATATTTATATTTATGTAGGATAGTTTAATATTTTTTAACTTATAAATAATAGAGAAATGTGTGATGCAATTAATTTAATAATACAATTATTATAACACAAAAAGAACATTTATTTAGTTTGAAAGCTAAGAGTTTCAAACAATTTTTACCAAAATCCATCCTAAAAGAATTATGAGGTTTAAAACCAATTAAACAATGATTGAAAAACATAATACATAGAAGTCCTATTGTTTAAATTTATATAAGCTACAAATGTCCAGTTAAATTAAATGTTGACTATAAAGTTGCTATGGTTACCTACAGTTAATAGTATACCTTTGAACGTGACTGTATTTGTGTTATTGACATAAAATATAAAATAACAATTAGAAACTACACATAAAAAAAAATTGTGATTCAGTATCATAAAAGGCACTGCTGAGGGGTTAAAAAATAATGTACAAAATAAGTGCCAAATTGTATGGCAAGAATTTAGATACTTCACCCTGAATATTTAGTTCTTCACATCATATTATTTTTGTACGTCTTTAAACCTACAATAATAATATTGATTTAACATATTATATCCACTGTCTGGTGGCAATATTAAAAAACTAAAAGAAAAATTTGTCGGTATTAGGCGGTACAACGACATTCCTAAACAGTAGACCAAGGAAACCTGAAAATGCTACGTCGAGAACTGTTGGGAGGTCTCCCAGGGCCATTCAACAAAGGCTTGGAGGTTGATCGCCGAGAGGAATACATCTGTGGAACGCGCAAATGTCCTGCTGTTAAAGGGCCGCGGATGTTTAGTCATAATAGCTAAAGAATGCCAGGCAAAGCTTAGGGTTCGAACAATGAGTATTACTGATGCCTTTCAGTATTTTCATACTGATAAGTGTACCCCCGATCACGGAGGCGGCGGCTGACGGGCGTCCGCATTGCGGACTCCCGCTCCGGTCGTTCGCCGCCCACCATCGAAGCACCATTTCCTACATCCGCAACCGAGTTGACAGTTGACGGAAATCGTACATAGATTATAATTTAATTGCATTTACCTGAATTTATCGAGGGATTGGAAGTCACCCTGACGAACTCTGCCATTTTTCAATACTGACTGGTCCAGAAATTTTGGCAGTGCCGCCACACGAGATATAATATCGAAACGGACGACGACTAAGCGTACTGATAATAGAGCCGTCAGTGTTCCGTTCACGGCATTTATAATCGTCGACAACGACAACGACGAATACCGACGAGAAAATGTGTATTATTGTGCGGTTTGTGAAACGCTTGGAAATTAATAATGAATATATCAACTATAATTAGGCAAGTAGTTAAAACTGTACGGGCGATCGATGTATTGGGTTCCCACTTCCGATTTGCCGTACGATAATAAAATAATATTTCCACTTGAAGAACCGTCTGATAACATCCCATGTTAACCATTGTCACGAACCGCGGCCGATACGATAATTTTACGTACCTAATATTATCGTATGTGTATTTTGACGATAAGACTTTGCTGTTATCAACTACTAACAGTTGTTATACGTTATCACAATTGATGACGTGTGTGATACCACGGCATTTTAAATTTTTATTCATCCCATAAAGGTATTTATTTATCTTTTAAATACTCGGCAGCTAGTGTTTACTGGCTACTGCTTACTGCTTAGTAGTTTCTATTTAGGTGCCTATAATAGTATTATTCATATTTTTTAATTTTATAATTAGTTAATTAGCTTTAATGTGACTAGTTTTACTCGTTTACAGTTATTAAGTGTAATTTAATTGTTATCTTGATTTTTTTTGATATAAATATCTTTACATTTCAACTCAATTCAAATAGTATTGAGTAGGACTCATTGAAGTTTACAACTCAGGTTTCAATAGTCTAAATTAATATTTCATCTAACATGGCAAATGAAGTATATATTGTATCTGCTGTTCGTACACCAATAGGTAAGCATTTAAAATATTTTATATGAGTTATTAGATTTAGAAACATTAGATATTATATTAAAATTGTTTTTTTATTGATAGACCTTTTACATTTTTTTTTTAAATTTGAGTTTAATTACAATTTATGTAAAATAAAAAAATAATAGCAGTTTAATAATGTTATATTTAATAAACTACCAAAATTATATAATTTAATATTATATACTTATTATAATTAAACAAACAATCTATGTTGCTTATATTTTAAGTGAGTGCTTAACTAAATTACATACTTAAGTTTTAACTTGTATTAATTCTTAGTTATAATATAATTTAATTTTTAATAACTTTTGATGTTTCTATATTATTTAACTATCATTTTTTTCAACCTATAGAAAATAATAAAGCTTATTAAATTATATTTTGTTTTTAGACACATTACAACTTTACAAATTGAACTATTTTTTTTATTATTTAAAACTTGTTTATTAATAATTTTATATTCTTTTAAAATAGTTTTTTTTTATAAATTATAAAAATTTACAGTTTGAATTTATACCCTCATTAAGAAAAAAACAATTTTAATAAGGAACTTAATACATCTTTATGAGTTTATACACTAATATTTGTTGATTTTATACTATATAGATGCATAATATTCAAGTTTTTTTAGAAGTACCTATTATATTTTTATAGAGACCAAATACCTAAAGAAAAAAAATTATTTGTATAACCTTATAACATAGCATTTAAATAGTAAATTACCTTAATTTCTATAAAAAAATAATCATCCACATATTAGCTATTTAGGTATGTGTTCAATTTAAATAATTTCATATTTATCATTGAAATAAACTTAAGTTATTTCACAATATTTAAAAAAATATAATGAATAAGTATATATTTTTGAATTGTTAACTAAACTGTAAATTGTTAAACTGTTGTATACTTTTTAACTCATGGCCAATTGTTCTAATGTTACATACAAAAAAAAAATCTTATTTTTTTTCCTGAATGTTATAAATAATGAAAAATAATATATAATCTAATATAATGTCTTACGTTTAGTATGTTATCTATGTTTTTAACAAACATACAATTTAATTTTCTAGACCAAAAATTAAATTTTCACGAAAATGTGAAAAAGCACTTACATTGTAAATTTATTATTTATTATAATTAAAAATAAATCTACATATTTATTGAGTATTTAAATTTTTTATGTGCCATCTTGAGCAAGCATATCACAGATTTGCCATCCCTGTACTAGCTACTATAGTAGTGAATAGTAATAAAAAGCTGATTACACTTTTAATAAAACAAATTTAATTTTTAGTTAGTATTAAAAAAATTGTAAGAAATATCATTATTATTATTAATTTATTATTTTTGAATAAATTTAATTACATACATCATGTTTAATCACTTAAAATGATTTGTGTTAAATAAAATTGCTTTATTTTGTTTTAAAATAGATATTAGGTTCATGTACTTTGCCTATAAGTAGGTACATAAAATTGTATTTAGCAACTAAAATTATTAGTATTTTTTTTTTTTTTTTTTTTGCTATACTTATATATATATATAATATAAATAATAATAATAATAAATAAAAAAATAAATAATATAAATATATAATATATATAATTAAAGAAATAATTTATCATGATATTTAGAAATTCTTGATAGGTTTAAAAATGTAATAGATTACCTTTATTGGTCATTAATTCTTTTAATGTTTATTGTTTATAAATCTACATATATAATGTTATATTATAATTTATAATAAGACTATTAACTTGATAATTTAACTTAAGAGGATCTAGTTTATATAATTACTGTAAATTATTATTGAATTTATACCAATTATATCATAAAATAAGAAATGCAATCCAAGATTTAGCAGTATCTATTACAGTAATTTAAACTAACCTTTAATTAGGACTATTTCATATTTGTATTAAGTTATAAAATATTCAATTTATGTTATATAACAATTTAACCTCTTATAGCTATTATTATTAATATTTTACTCTATATTATATAACAACTCACATTAATTATTAATAAAATATTTTATTGTTATCCAATAATAGGACAGAATTTTATGTCTTGTTACATAAGTATTTAATGTAATACATTAATTATTGATGTTCCATATTATATTTTTGCTTGAATCAAAATATGATTGAAAAAATCTTTTTAATATTATTTTGCATATTAGTGTAAGTTATATACACAATCACTTAACATTTAATTAATCAATAGTGTTTTCTTTAACATGATTTAATAGACCATTTAATTAAAATCCATTTTTAATATAGCATAGTATTAGAATTTAAAAAAAAAACTAAAATAATGTTTTAACCTATTCTTTAGAAATGTATTTATGAACTATTTTTTTCTTTAATTTATTTTACCTATTGATAAAAGTACCTACAAGCTACAACAGTATAATTTACAACCTATAACTAAAATTTATAATTAACATTAAAAAAAATGTCTGCTTTATTTAGTATAATATTATTAAATGCAATTTATATAATTAGTTAATAATAGTAATTAATTATTAAATGGTTTATGGGAACACCAATTAATATTTTTGGAAGGCCACTTTATGAATTCAAGAGTTTTCGAGGGTCATCAAAATATACTTGCATGTTTATTCAAATTAACTATAAAGTAAAGTTAAAATAAAAAAATAAAATGAAAACTAATGAAAATCTCATTTAATTCACCATCAAGAATATATTTTTTATAAGGCACATAAAAACCAACCATGAGCTGCCATTTGGTGATTTATGGTTTATGGTAACCTACTACTAGTCAGGACATCTTTAAATGTATACAGGCATTTTTTTTGGATGTGCTTTGAGTTATGACTATGATGTATTATATCCATACATTTGTTTGATTTAATGAACAATCCTTGATCATAATTCACATTTGGTTTCTGATCAAATACAATTAAGGTTATGACTTATTTACTATAGGTTCTTTTGGTGGTTCATTGTCATCCCTGAAAGCTCATCAATTAGGGTGCATAGTGATTTCAGAAGTACTTAAAAGAGCTAATGTCAATGCAAATGAAGTATCTGAAGTTATTCTTGGACAGGTAAACAAAATATGTATTATATTATATGTCACATTATTAGTATTTACTATTTATTAATAAATGTGTGTGTAAAAAATATATAATTTGTACAAACATTTCTTAGGCTCTTACAGCTGGACAAGGTCAAAATCCAGCCAGACAAGCTTCAATAAACGCTGGAATTCCAATCACTGTACCTGCTCATGTTATTAACATGTTATGTGGATCTGGACTGAAGTGAGTTAAAATTTAAAGTTTTATAGGATAAAAATTATTTAAATTATTTGAAAAAAAATAGGTGATTGTCCCTTAGGGCTGTGGTTCTTGGATACCAGGCAATCAAATGTGGAGATTCTTCAATTGTCATTGCAGGTGGTCAAGAGAGCATGAGCAACGCTCCTCATGTTGTCAGTTTACGATCTGGGATCAAAATGGGTAATACAGAATTGATGGATACGATGCTTTGCGATGGATTAACAGACGCATTTCACAACATTCACATGGGCATAACTGGTAAGAACTAAGAAATCAAAAAATGATGTATCTAAAAATTGGTATTATGTTAAAATTAGTCGAGTTATTATAATACATATTAAAATATGAGTTTTTAGTAAAAATAGAACAGTTTTTTTGATATTCTAATTTTAAAGCAAGGTATGATAAATACTATTTTGTATATACCTATACTGTCCTCATAAGTTAAACATTCTCGACGTTGCGCAAGCATTTGATCGTGTCTGGCATGATGGCCTTTTTTATAAACTACTCTTTTTACCCACTCCATTATACCTCACCTTAATATCCTTCCTCACATACCGCTCCTTCATAGTATGATGCGAAGAAGAGTATTCTAATATTCATCCTATCAGAGCAGGCGTCCCTTGAGGCAGTATTCTTGCACCTACACTGTTCAATATATACACAGCTGATTTACTTCAATCAAATAACACCAACTTAGCTACTTTTGCAGACGATACTGCAATCACTTCTTTCAGCCCTAACTTAGACTCTGCCATAAATAACTTCCAAGACCATCTAACTAATTTACAAAACTGGTTTAACTTATGGAAAATAAAAATAAATGAAAGCAAATCCACTCCTATTACCTTTACCCTCAGCCCAAAAAATACTTCCCCCGTTTATCTCAATGACAAAATAATCCCCATGAGCACATCAGTCAAGTACCTAGGTCTCCACCTAGATAAAAGGTTGACCTGGGCAACACATATAAAAACTAAACGAAAATCCTTAAATCTCTGTCTGCACAAGTTAAGGCAACTACTCCGTTCTAAAGTCTCATTTGAAACCTAAATGTTAATTTATAAACAACCAAACACAAGCCCTGCAATGACTTATGGCATTTAATTATGGGGCTCTACAAAAATGTCTAACCTAAAAATATTCCAAGCATTCCAATCAATAAATCTTCGTCTCCTCACTAATGCCCCATAGTAACAGATCCCTACATCATGATCTTAACGTTCCAATAATATCTGCACTAGCTTTGTACAACTTTAATAACTTTAACAAAAATGTCCTTAATCATCCTAATCTCCTAGTCGCCAAGCTAGCATCTAAAACACTACCTGACAACCCACCCGTCGTCTCAAACGTAAATGGCCACATGTTTTTATAATTAATTAATTGAAATTTACATTATAGTACTTATATACAATAAAATTTAATTTAAATAAAGTTCATATTGGAAATAGTGTCAATGGACTCTCCCTTCCGCAAGCCATCCAGACTGGTAAAAATGTCTTCCAAATTACTTATTATATTTATGTTATACAGATTGTAAATTTTTTTCTATTTTA
Source organism: Pentalonia nigronervosa (assembly GCA_014851325.1). Classification (NCBI taxonomy): domain Eukaryota; kingdom Metazoa; phylum Arthropoda; class Insecta; order Hemiptera; family Aphididae; genus Pentalonia; species Pentalonia nigronervosa. Next base: position 340,622 of record JACXSJ010000219.1, read on the forward strand.
ATAAAAAAAAAAAAGTTAAACATTAAAAAAAAAATGAAAAATTATGTAAAACAAAAAAATAATAATACAATTTAGCTTATGTAGGCAAATATAACATGAGTCTGATAAAACTTGTGGCTTATGGCGTTTTAACTTATGAAGGCATGTGGGTATCTGATTTACTAAAAATGTATTTATTATCAAAAGTTTTGATTTCAAATTAAAATATTGAAAAAAATTGTCATACATAAGTTTTTCACTCTTTATTTGAATAACTTACCACTTTGGGAATATAGACCAGTTTTTTTTTTTTAAATATCCATTTACATACACTTAAAATCATAGTTTAGTGTCCTTTTGAAAATTGAAAATAAATTATTTTAATATTTATAAGAATTTTATATAAAATTATCAATTAGTTAAATATTATTTATATATTTTTTCTTTCAGCTGAAAATATTGCTGAAAAATATGATATTTCAAGGGAACTTCAGGATAATTATGCTTTAGAGTCTCAAAAACGGACGGCAGACGCTCAAAAAAATGGTTATTTCAAAGATGAAATAACACCAGTTGAGGTGAAAGTACGACGAAATACCATTGTATTTGACACTGACGAGTATCCAAAAAATGATACTACTTTAGATTCATTATCTGCATTGAGACCTGTTTTTAAATCGGTAAGATTAAAAAAAAATTAGGCATATACTTATACTATTATTTTAGAAGTAATTTGAATGTCTTCATTCATATTTAGAATGGTGGTGTAATTACGGCTGGAAATGCATCAGGAATAAATGATGGTGCCGCAGCAGTACTTCTAATGAATGGAGAAGAAATTAAAAAAAAATGTTGTACTCCATTGGCTAAAATCGTAGCTCATGCTGAATGTGGGGTTGATCCAAAAATAATGGGTATTGGACCAATACCGGCTGTACTTAAAACAGTAGGTATAAAGAATTTCTCATTAGTGCCAATTAGGACTGCGCGATTATTTTTTTCCCTACAATAACCGAATATTAGTTAAATGTTCGATTATAATCGATTAATCGAATAATCATACTTGTACTTAGGAGGACTGCGTGATTATTTTTTTCCCTACAATAACCGAATATTAGTTAAATGTTCGATTATATTCGATTATTAATCGAATAATCGGTTAATCGGTTATTCGATTATTTATCCTTCGTTAAAAATAATCGATTAATAAAAAAAATCGCACAGGCCTAGTGCCAATAGTATTTTTAATATAATATATAATGTACAGTTGTAATCTACAAAGTCAACAAATTCCTATGTGCATGCTTAACAAACTTTAGAGTGAGTAATTAACTAAAAATGTTATTGCATTCTCAGATTGAAAAAGCTGGTTGGACAATGGATAGCGTGGATATTTTTGAACTAAATGAAGCATTTGCTGCACAATCAATCGCTGTATTGCGTGATTTAGGATTAAATTCAGATAAAGTAAATATCTACGGAGGTGCTATTGCATTGGGTCATCCTATTGGAGCATCTGGTATGATTATTGTTCTAATTATGTGATAAACATTTAAATTATAACTGAACTGTAATATAACACATATCAAGAGTATGGTAAAATGTTCTCTGCTGATGACTACACCTGGTTGTCAAAGCTTATATGTTTTAAATGCTATATAAAATAATAAGCTGATATCAATTGATTTTGAACCATAATATTTGATTAGCCATTCTACTGTGCTTAGTATGTTTAACAATTAAAAACAGCAAGTTTTGTTTTCACAAAAAAAAAAAAAAAAAATGTTTTTGTTATTATATATTATATAATTTATATTTAATTAGTTTGTCAATATTATTTTACATTTAAACATTTAGAACCAAAAAAAAAATAATAATAACAAGATTGTGTGTTTTACTAAATTAATATTGCATAAAAACAAAAATTTAATTGAATTCTACGATTAAGTGCAATTAATTAATCAATTTGAGATAATATAATCATAATACTTAAAATATTGTAATGAAAGTGCTTTTAAACAATTACACTGATTTGATAAAATTACATGATCAATTTAATTTAGGTGCTCGAGTATTGGTAACGTTGGTGCACATCTTGTTGAGGACAGGCAAAAAACGAGGCATTGCATCCTTATGTGTTGGCGGAGGTATGGGAATTGCTATTGCTGTTGAGACATTATAATCACTGAACATTTAATTGTTCTGTGTGTAAGAAGACATAGACTGTAAGTAGCTCTTTAATCAAAGTCCAATATTGTTATTATTTTTTGATATTTGTTACAGGTTACATCACTGAGGGAATATAATACATAGTATATCACCTAACAAAGGAAAATTAGTTTTGGTGAAAATCAGGGTTGATAATTTATTACTAATTTTGTATTCTATTTAAAATAAAAATATCATTATTTTTGTTAATGGGTTATGGGCTATGAACCAAGTTTTTAGTATTTATTATTGTTAATTATTTCATTTGAGATTGTTACAACATTAATTTATGTTGAAATACTTATTTAAAAATGTTATCCTGTATTCTAAGTATTGTATTCTTACTTAATATACCAGTGCATTTAAGATGTTTTAAGTTGAACTCAGCAAATCGTATACCAATTAATTTTAATATGTATAATTATTTTATAGAAAACAATTTAATCAGTAAAAATTGAGTGTTCACACTTCATAATATATGTGTACTTTTTTATGTCAATTCCAGTGTAAAATTATCTAAATAATAGATATAGTATTGTTCTTATCTAATATATAAAATATGCCAAATGTTTTGTTTTTAAAAAATTTAATTTTTAACATTTTCATGGTTAATTATTAACCTAACAATAGATTCATAATACTTTTTTATTTGATGACAAGGTAACATTTTTGATTTGGTTTACATATAATAAATTATTAAATATGTATAGTAAGTAATTTGACACTAAGAAAATAAGTAACAATTGTGGTTATAGGTTCAGCTCGGTAATAGCATTCACAAATTAATACAAAAACTATTTAAAATTGTAAGAACAATTTATTGATGTCTTCACATTATTACTTTAAAATTCTGTACAAGCTATTGGGTATAAACGGAAAAAAACCATTACCATTAAAAACAATTTTATTTTTAGTGAATGGTGTAAATTCAAAATTTATAGGTTTTTTTGCCAAATTCTTTATGGATGGAATACAAAGTTTTCCGTGATTCGCAATGAATGAAGTCCAAATGGATGTGTCTTTTTTGTCGCAGTCAACCAGATATGAACTCCATTTGTTTGTTCTTAACATGTTATTGTCGGGATTTATATCATTGTCATTTGAATCTAATTTCATTTCCTCTACAACAGCTATAGTATCTAGACCAGAGAATTTAGCAGGCGCTACGACATCTTGCAGTATATTATCCCCAATATATAAGCACTTTGGATTAGACTTCCCAGTTTCTTTTTTTAATAAATCATGCAACTGATCCCAATTACCTTGACTATAAATATTGTTAAACTGAATGTTGTCCACAATATCACATTCGTTTAACATTTGAGAGTCCGTACTATAAAATGGTCTATTTGAAGTAAAGAATCCAGGTTTTCTGGAATAAAAAACAGCTATGTCAAATAGCTCTTTCCAGTTTTCACCTAATGACTGTGTAGCTGTAAAATTGGCGTAGTCAACATGCGATCCCGAAATAAGGAAAACTTTTTTAGTTTGTTTTAATTCTTTAAGCCAGTTGAGCACATAGTCTGGACATTTATTATAATATAAAGCTGGAGTAGATTTCAAGTATGGAAAATAATCGCCAGTATTTGCTGAAAAGTTCTCCCTAGAGTACATGTAGATCAAGCCTTTTAACACATCAGGCCAAACACTGTAGGTTTGAGGGCGAGATACATTGTCAATACCATCAATACAACGTCCAAATACAAGTGACACAGGAATATCAAAAAAATCAAGAAGAGGTCTGATTTTTTCAGACATAGGTCCGTTCCACGTATCTAGAAAATTTTGTACAAACACATCGGTCACTGACCACGTCCGGTTCGGACCATATACAGACACAATTTCTTCGTCGGACATGAACTTTGTGCCATGGGCTGCTCTCAATATCTGACCAGTACCGTTGATTTTTAAAATGTTCCCTTTTTCAGCGTCTAAAAACAGACCCCGCTGAAAAAATTCAAAATCTATCGGCTGCCGCAGATGCTCGTCCGAGTAATTGTAATTTTTTATAAGGTAATCGATTAATACGTCATAGATCATTTGGACCATGGGCCCTATGCGGTATTCGCATAACGTGTTGTCCAGGTCGAAACCGACGCAATCATAGTCGGATAATTTGAACGTCTCCGTCATGGTTTGTGGGTAAAACGAATAATGACGTTCAATTCGACTGATGCGTCACAACTAACAAGTCCCAAGTATGATAAACCGTATAATTTTTGTGCAGCACGAAACGGTATCAAATCTCGTCACCGGTCGGTGATAATATTGTGACGCGCGCCCTTTTCAATTCTTAACCTGAAAAATAAATAACGCAACATTTAGTGATATTATATGACTGTTGTTGTTACTCGAATGATTATTGTGAATTGCGATTTTCAGTCGATTAGAGTTTAGATTCAGGTCAGTGGCCGCGGTCGGAGGTTTTCTGGCGGACCACCCGTCGTAACTATATAGTAATTCGCTAAAAAAAACCGCCAACACCCACTTCAAGACGTCGGGCAACCGGTGAGTTAAGGACATTATTTTTTTGATCTATAAAAGCGAATCGTACCTGAACGGGCTGTGGTCCGGCGGTATCGTCGAATTTTCGTGCCGCGGCAAACGACGTACAACGCCCGACGGATGGCACGCCTCGAATGACGCTCGGAATTCCGCTGATAACCGCACTATCAACACTGAACACAGCATCGTAAACAATGCCAAGCTCGTCGTTGTGCCACCTACCCGTTTTGTTTTTCAATTGAACTGTAATAATAGATTATCGAAATATTACAATACGTCGTGGTTCAATGAGAAAACGCATTAAATATTGCAGGCCGCTCCGGTAAAAGCGAAACGTGCGCAAAATGCTCAGGAGATGGCGTTGGGCGCCGCGCTGCCGCCGTCGCTGCTCGCGTCGGGCCGTGACCACGCCCACCGTCCGCGCGCCGTAATCTCGGGAGAGCCGCGTTATTATTTCGCGGACCGTTTTTATTATTTTTTTTTTTTTTTTGTGGCACGCGTCCCGCTCACTTCTGGGGGGGGGGGGGCTCGCGAGTAGCAACCCGTTTATTAATTAAAGCTACCGTTTGCTTCTTGAATATTTTGACCAAGCGTACAAACTGTTACGCGACATAACTCGGTTCATATTTCTAACCCGATGATTACTTTTTAAAATGCGCGCCAGCCTCTACTACATTACTAACTATATTTTAAATAATATTATTGATATTGTAATGTAATTCATTTTACTATTTTTATACAGTAGTTGGATTAATTTTTGTCGAAAATGTCATTGAGTGTATAAATTATACTAATATACTTTAAAAGTTTCAAAAACGAAAATTCAGTCATTTAAGTCACGCACGAAAAATAATTTTGAATTACAACGAAATAACTAATATCGCTATTTATCATTTAAATATCTAATTTCGTTCGAATTAGCATTTAAAATGGCTATAAAAAAACCAAGTTCATACATTTTTTAGATTTTTTGGTTATAATACGAAATACCTACGATAAACTTTGTTTCAAATTTTCAATATTTTGATAATATAATATAAGAATCGAACGTTTTATACATTTTTAACTACAAAATAATTTGCAAACATTCGAGATTTTAACGAATTTTGGTCAAAATTATAATTTTAAATGCTTATTAAAAAAAGTGTGCCTTTTAAATTTTCAAGCTTTTTAACACAGCGAACATTTTTTTAATCAATATTCATAGAAAACAAAAATTAAAAAAAACCGAAAACTTCATAGGATTACTATTAGCTCAAAATGTCAAAATATTTTTAAAATTTTTTGGTGTATAGAAAATTATAATCTCGATATTTGGTGAAAATTTCAAATGTTTAGAATTATTTCTTTTTGAATAACAAAATAAGGAAATCGTTCTCTGAGGAATCAGTAGTTTACGAGTAAATATCCGATGTCTGATTTCACATGTTCATAAAAATTTTATATTTTAAAAAATTAAAAGATTAAAAAAATTATGGAAAATCTTGTGTAAAATTTTCAAATCTTAGATTTAAACAGAACAATCTTTATGAATTTCTAAATAAAAAAAAAAACTGCAAATTTTCATGATTTTTACATTTTTTTTAGAAATTTTAACTTTAGACTCATAAAAACTATTATAGATTTACGCTTAACTTTTTTTATAATTTCCACTTACAGCTAGTTATGAAAACCCATATATTAAATTTTCAAATATTTTGACCGATTAAAAAATTTTTTATTGACAATAAAAAAAAAAACCCGTAAATTTATTATTACTATAAATGACTTAAGAAGAGTAAAATTTTATTGAAAATTTCATAGTGTATAGAAATTTTTTATATAAATATCTGGTGAAAATTTCATGTATTTATACTTTTATTATTTCTTTTGTTACACCAAAAATAAAATTCGATTTTATCAAAAATTTGCTTTGCGTAAAAATTCAAGTTTTTTTATTTTTTTGTTTTTCTCAACACACTTAAAAACTATCGAGAATTTATTACTTTTGATTCCCCAAAGTATTAAATAGATTAACTTTCCTATCGGATAAGGTATCGATGAAAAAAATCGGGGCACTTTTACTGCACTAAACGAATCAGGACTTTGATGAGTTAACTAACCAAAGTTAAAAGTGTTTTTCTAGTTATAATTCTTTATAATTTAGGTAAGTACCTATATTTAGATAAAAAATAGGCATATATTTTTAAAACTATGGATATCGAAATCGATTTTACAAATTAAAAAAAAATATTATTGCATTTCTATTATGTACCTACGTATTCTTGGATCTAACACAAACGTTGAACATGCCTATATTATAAAATATGAAAAATTTATATTATTATTATGAATTGAGCCTAATGGACATTTAAACTTTAAGAATCATGATAGTTGTGAAATACTTCTTTTCAAAAAATTTTTTACAATTTCACAATTTTTTGTTAATAAATAATTAAGTGTTATTAAAAAATATACATATTTATTAGAAAAAAATACAACTGTATAGTCTGCATTAGATGCTGAAGCATCGTTCTCTCAAAGTTTCTAACTAGGGTTATTATTATTTTGTGTGTAATTTATTTAATTTTATTTAATATAGTGCTTATTAGGATTAACTTAATAATAATAAGTATGTACCTTTGTTTATTTTTCATAGAAATGATATTTTTTAGGTCTTTTGACGACGAAGAATTTCTTTTAAGAGACCGTTACTCTTATTTTCATGTTATTTATTTTATCTATTAATCTTATTGTTCAGTTCTTGCGGAACATAGGGTCTGAATAAAAAAAAAATTATATTTTGAAGACTAAAAATATCTGCCTGTACGCAAAATGCCTGAATCTAGTCTTGTATAAAAGTGCATGCAAATTGAAAAGTTGTTAGTACATACCTAGTACATTAATTTCATAGCCCTGTAACTTTAAAAATAACCGCATTTGTTTCTCTCACACATTTCCCATTGTATTAATAATGACGTTTTTTTAATATTTTGTAATTGTATGATTAAAAAATGTTCACATATAGTCGTATGACTTCATAATGTTGTGTTTCTATAAATAAGTAAGCAACGTATAAAGTTAAATTAAAATTTTATTGAAATCAAAACCCTTAAACTACCTTAAAAATAAAATTACTTATTATTGTCTAGGACTCTGACTATGTGCAAAACCCAAATTATGTATTTTCTCTACTACTTTCTTTTATAACTTAGTTCTACGTTATTTTAATTAATAATATTTAATTTAATTACTATCATAATATTATTATAACAGTCATTATCTAACAGGTTGTAAGAAAACCATTATTATAAAATATCTATTATACTTGCAGTGAGTTGTGATATTTATTTTATATTTTATGGCTGGCATGTTTAAATCTTGTAGGTATACCTATAACTTATAATAATATATTATATACCTATTATTTGTATAAAAATACAATAATACCTACTATATTATTATTATGATGTGATAATAAAATATAATAGGTACACGTAACATAGACCGTTGTGATTTACTGATCTTAAAATAATAATTATTCATCCGGCGTAAAGTCAAAGACTCTATAAGAAATAAGACTTAAAATAAATATATAATATAATATGCATCTGAATAAAAAACTTATATTTGTCTTAACTTATAAAAAAAATTTTTATAGAAATTCAAAATTTTGTTAATATAATATATTTTTTATAAGCATAAAATTAAAATCATAATTTTACAATTTATAACATCATATTGATAACAATTATATACCTACAGATTTACTAAGTTTATATCGTTGTTAATTGTGAAAATTCATATTACAAAATTGTCTACTCAATTAGTAATTTTAATATTTTTTTAATTTATATAACAAGATACTAAACAGTGTACTACTGTATTGTGTAGTCGATATTCATTGGCTTCTTCGTCTGTTTTGTGGTAAAATCAGATCGTCGACCACATGGACCAGTCCACTGGTCGTCATTATATCCGTTTCGATTATTTCAGCTTCGTTAATCTGTTTATAACATTTATATATTGTACACTAATTAGTATAATTGCTATGTCAATTGTTTTTATAACCAAAATGCAAACTTGCAAATAATTTAGTTGCATACTTAGGTACATTGGAACAACTAGAGATGAATAAATGTAAGGGGTGCTAAAATTATGTAACTATAATAATAAACTGGGTATTGGGAAACCGTATTTTCCGGCAGTAAAAATTCGATGTGTACCTAAACTGGGCTATGATTTTTGAGCACTATGTATTACATAGAATGTAGGACAATTCAATTCTGTAACCGCAGTTTGAGCATCAATATTTAAACTATTTCAATCACATATTGTTCATACCATAAGCTTGTCGTCTTCGTTTGATACGCGGACAATTTCGTTTTTCGTTCTGATCTCGTACTGTCGACGCGTGCCGATCAACGCCGACGGCAGGATGCGGTCGGCTCGGTGGTTGTCGAGGATTTGTCGCATGCGGGTAGGGTTGCCGAACAACCGATGCAGTTCGACGGCCCCGAGTTTCCTGAACGCATAGTCTGTGGGTACAAAATACGTATTGTGCACGCCACTGCAGAACTCGAATGGCGTTCGACTATCTGAAGAGGTGCCCAGCACCAGGTCCATTGCTTGCGCATACAAACTGAATTGCCAAAAGAACATTTTAAATTTCAGTTGATTAGCACATGGCTTGTTCGATATAATATGTTTGCAGTGATGGGTTTGTCCTGTAGTGTTGCAGTAGTGTAATTGCTATATAGGAAGGACCAAAATAATATGCTTTGGCGTACAGCGGACCTCAAACGCTTTTATTAAACGTATAGGTAATTCTATTTTTGACGAAATATGATGGATTTATTTTGATATTAAATTAATATAACATTTTTCACATTTAACCTATTTTGTTTTAAGTTGTAATTTATTTTCAAAATTTTGAAAATCCAAAAAAAAAAAAAATCAGAGTTTGAAGTTTTAAACAATTCTAAAACTACTGAATTTGGCGTTTTTCGTATATAAGTACGTCATCTTACTGCGATGCCTAGCAAATATTTTGCTTCGAATTTTGCTGTCCATCGTAGTTATATTTTGTTTTGTAGTTTCAAAGCGCTTATATTATATCATAATTTAAAAGTTTATTATACTAAATTATGAAGAATATGACGTGTTGTAGGATAGCGACCAGCACAGTTTTGAATATCTCTGTACCCGTGAGCAATAATATTAAAAAAATATTTTAAACAGCTAAAGTAAATTTTTTCATTCTTCGATTTAATTACTGCAAGGCAGTGACAAGGAACTATTACGATTACTTGCACATGGACCTTTAGTTTTTACCTGAAACTATTGTTTTTTCTGATCAGATCTTCGACGGATATCGTCGGTGGATACAATATATGGTCGACGATGTGGACGGCCCCGTTGTAACCTCGCACAGTTTGTAAGTGAATCCGACGTCCTTCAACACCGAACTCGTTCTGGACGCACTGCAGACGGAGCTGCTTCCCGGGAGCAAAGCTCTCAACGGTCTTCCCGTCATAAATGTTCTCGGCCATCATTATCTGTCTGCCGACGTGAAAATCTACGAACGCTCGGGCGGCACTCGGGTCAGACCGGATGTGATACATTTCCATAGGATTCATACCTGCAGCGTCAAGCCAATTGCTAAATATTTATACCCGCACACGTGTAGAATATACGTCGTCCGTCATTGGAAAACACGTACCGGTCGTTATATAACCGAGTTATAATACTATATACACCGTGTTCGCGTGAAAAATACATAATAGACATATATAATAATATATAATTATTACGGTGACTTACATCTAAAGGCTTTGTTGGTCGGCGCAAAAATGGTTAGCGCGTTAAAATTTTCAAACGTTTGTGCGAGTCCGGCGATGTTAACGATCTGAACGAATTCGCTTAGACCTAAATGCTGCATGATCTGCAATGCCGATTTCCCTGCAATCAGCGTTAAGTATATAATAATAACAAATATAATAAATTACTCGTCATACAATTTTAGGAATTCAAAAAAATGCAAATACCTACGTATAAGTACATTATACACACACACACATATATATATATATATATATATATATATGTGTGACATTACTTTTTTTTATTCCAAATGAAAATAAATTATTTTATAATATTTTATATTATTTATATTCTGTAATACAATATATATTTTACTTATATATATACGACAATATACATATTAGTGAATGTTTTATGTTATGTATACCTTCTTCAGAGCTCAGTGCGAAATTTATTGCGTAAATAATTCCGTTGGACGATAATTTTAAATCGTTATTGATACAGTTTCCTTGAGCTGTCACAGTGTTGGTCCCATCACAGCTGAATTTCACGTAATTGCTGTCGGCCAGACTCCTGACGTACTGATCTTCAGTGACAGCACTCAAACAAACGGGTGTCGGCAATAAGTGCTTCAGCACAAACGCTAAAGAAAATGTCCAAATAAAAAATATGCATTTGAAATAATAATATATACCTACTAATACTATATGTGTGATATGTGATTGTTTTAACATATTATTATATATTAAGTACAACGAACTCTTGGGATTATTTCTAGGTCATAATATAGTTTTACTTATAATTAGGAAGGTTTATTGGTTTTTTTTATTAGAATACAAATATGGTTTATAAATTCAAACATTAATTTTCATTTTTTCAGAAAAATGTTTACCTAACATTATAATATGACGTACATTCGGCGTGCAGAGACAAAAATTAACAATACATCTAATATTATGTTGTGATTCAATTTCACACGTACCCTTGCTAAGCGTCTCGTCATTTAATATCCTTTTAAGTTGATTTTGTGGAAATCTTTGTAATGCCATATCGGTAGGAACCATAACCGTGAGTGTTTGAAACGGTTCTTTTAGACTTTGATGTACTCGCGAAACTTCGAGCATTTTTGAAAATATTGTTAAATCTTGGTTCTACAAAGACACAAGGTCCATTTTAAATTAATTTTCAATATTAGTTTTTTAAAAAAATCTATTAAATTATTTCAGACCTGGTTGATAATTTGCACCAAATTTCGATTTGAATAACTGTAGGGACTTAGTATGGAATTGATCAAATGAACTACTCCATTTTGAGCGATTCGGTTCTTACGCATAATCGTAACACAATTTATTGTTTCTATCTACAAAAATCAATTTATTAAAATCAATTGTTATTCGATAACAATATAATGTAAGTTACAATTTTCTAGCATTTTAAGACATAATACATACATTGTTTTGATTAAATATATTTATTATATTTAGGCATTTCTTATTTTATTTTTATTTATTCTTTAAAAATATAATAGGCCCCACTGAACATGTTAGTGTTGGGGCTATGAGTTTATAGGTATACCTACCTAATGTATCTAGTATTCTTGTTTCTAAGAAAAAAAATATCCATCGGTTATCTGTATTCAACAATTGTGCAGACCTAAGTACGAGGTATATCCAGAAAGTAAGTTCCGTTTTCTATTTTTATCGCGTTTACGATGTTATCTTAATTACGGTCATATCAGATTATTTCATTTACTCATTTAGAACATTTTAAAACCATTCCGTGACTAGTTAGTGTACGTATGTCACGTGGCGAGTGTTTTAAAATGGATAAACTAATAGAAAATGCCGCCACATGTGAGTTACGATCTGTGATTCGTTTTTTAAA
>JACXSJ010000221.1:0-13283 GCA_014851325.1 Pentalonia nigronervosa
ATTTGTTATTTTAAATTTATGTTTTCTTTACAATGTGTACCACCTCCTTATGCGGGCTCTAAAGCAGAATACCTATATTTGATTATTTATGTCATTTTTATGTACTGCTACTTATGATAAGGTATACGCGTTAGTACATTTTCCAATCACTTTCTAGTTTCTATTTTCTTGTGTCATTTTTCATAAACCACATGAGGATATCGTACCCGCATATCCGGCATGTATTAACTCCGATTTTACAAAGAAACCATTTTATTCTATTACTTTTAATATAAGAGTAAATTGACCAATAATCTAATTTAAACATAAGATTATTATCTAGGGCATCTCGTAGGTTTTTTTTATATATTTTAATTTTGAGACAAGTAATGAGAATTTTAAAATTATAAACGTCAATGATAAATTTAGACAATATTATCAATTATTTCGCATTGTATTTAAATATATAATATAATATATCGTGATAATAGCTGCTAAGGAGGTCTGTATACGTTATGTATACTGATTGAATGCATAGGATAGTGGTATATTTATTATTATACATGTTGTTTAAGAAATTATTAATGTTATAACAATATCTAATATGTATGTAAAATGTGAAAGTATAAATGTTTAACTTTAATAGTCCTTAATGGGTAAAACGATTTATATAGTGAGGTGATAACTGATAACAATAATATATAACATAATATCAAATATATTTTTCATATATATCACACGGTTGTGTGCATGTACGTAATGGGCATGGATGAGGGAGGTTTCTCTGTCGACAGAGTCTGCCTTGTCATGACGGGGGAGTTTAAGTGCCCATCTAGGTCTTACCAAAAAGTTCCTACCTGGTTCTGGTCCTTAATTGGTAGGAGTTAAAGATTGTGGGACAATCAGATGCAGGTGTTCCGGATGCCTCGCGCATGGTCACCTGTGCTTTGACTGCAAGGGTCCCGCTAGGCGCAAATGCTACCGAGAATGCGCCGAGGAAGAGCACAAAGCCTCGGACTGCCATTGCTCATGAAGAACTGCGGAGGGATTTCAAGGCTAGGCTGAAGATGGCAGAGGAAAAATATTCAACAAAGCGGTCCGGTAAAGTTGGCGACAATGAAGAGCCGAACGATGAGTCGAACACCCACGATAAGACACTGCTGGAGATACTATTGGAGGAGAAAGGGATTAACCTATTATAGTATTATATAGTATTCGATTTGTAGCTATTCGTTCATTTTTATTTTTAGCAGTTCACATCGCTCCATTATTATATGCGCACGCAGTATACCTACCTATACATAGGAGTCACTAAGGGGTATGGGGGAGGGGGTACTTTTGCTAGCCCATATTTTTTTGTGGTAGCAAGGATATCGTTTTGCCACCACAAAATAAATTATATTCGATATACTTCAATATTCAAGTTTTTGATTGTTAAAATATATGCACTATAATATTCTAAGACCGAGGAGATACAAAATAATATATATATTCATAGTATATGACGTACAGATAAAAAATATATTTATGTTATAAAAAATAATGATACATTTTTTTTTTTAAATAAACAAACGGCAATTTTTTTAAAAATTATAAGAATGTTTTGACCTAAATTTTGACTCTAGTGACGCCCCTGAGTATATATATATATATAATATAGGTAGTGCTGTATTAAGTATTAATAATAGTATGGGTACCTATGTCGGACATCGGTAATTAATCAAAATATTAAGTCGTAACACATCGTTGTAAAAAGTTATGAATTCTCAGTGTACAACGATATAATATTACCAATATATAGTCATACAATAATGAATCATATTATATTATTATTCATTTATTTCTATCATTAAACGCAAACTAGGTACTTATAGCATGCATACCTATCTATATGTTTTACTGTATCGGCTTCAAGTTTGTTTATTTATTTAAATAATCTTTAAATTGTTGACGTTCGATCTCTATTAAATTAATGAGTATTAAATAACTGTTCGGCTGTATAGACATATAATAAATATAGGACAATCGAAGGTGTTAATCTAATTTGTAGTTGCTGTAGGTTCACTAATAAATAATTGGTTTTAGTATGGATATAGATATCGCTTTTAATTGCACTAACTGATTGTTTCCGGTTAATGTAAACATTACCAATAACAAAATAAAAAATATTTATAAAAACATTTTCATTAACTGCATAGATATATACCTAATACAATATTGTGTAGATAATATCAACAATTTTGCAAAATATGGTACTTTGTACTTTATTCGCCTAATTGTCTACATTCTGCTTAGAGTCTAAGTCCTATATTGATATGCAAACATCAAAATAAACAAAAACAAATAATATTTGCTTTTCTCGTTGTGATGAACATATATTATTTTATCACAGAACCAGTGAATATAAGAATTGTTTTTTTTCTCATTATTGTCGTTAATGCGCTCATTAAAACATCGTTTAATCAATGAATTTATTCGTAGTTGATCCATAATAAATTAAACAATCCGCCTATACACCCTTTATTATTATACAAACTTTGAAATTAAAAATTCTAATAAATTGAAATTTACATTGGCTTATAATTGACAATACCGGAACGTTCGAATCAATTAATAACACACATATCATGCTGAGCGAGGTTATAGACTTCGGTTGTATTCTGAGCTATGACTATTGTAGACAATGATAAAAAAAAAAATTATGAATTATGAATTTGAAATTGCATATGTTGCTCAGTATTAATACTATCAATTAATATTATATAAATAAATGATAAAAGAATTAATTGTTTTATATAACCTTACAACTATTTATTATGAGTAAACATAACTGGTACAAGGTTAATAATTCTATAGATCGTCCAAGTCTAAATGACATTGGAACAATGTTAATAATATACAATTTGTCGAACATATAAATATGAGTGCATTACAAAATTAGACATTAGTCAAACCAAAACATCAACTTAAATCAGGCATTATTTATAAGCAAATTAAGCGTTGATAAGAATATGTACAATGGTGTAATGGCATTGTTATATAACATTATTATATTATTATGTAATGTGTTTTTGATCAACGTGTTTGTATAGTTAAATCGTATTATTGTCGTTTTTCTTGAACCTGCGAACAGATGTAACGTCCAAGTATGTTAGAATATTGAATAGAAGCATTCTAATAATGAATTATGGCTTATTGGGCACATACTATTAAGAGTAATTTGTTGTCGTATATTATGTGATGCAAAGGTGGGCGTTAATTAGTTAAAAAGCTATTTTTTTAAACTTAGTTAATTTTTTAATAAATTAAATAACTTAACTATATTCATTATTTATTTTAATAAATTATATTCTTTGAATTAGTTTAAGTTAAAATCATGTTTATACTAATCTGCAATTGTAGATAGATAAAATGAGAAAAATTAAAAATTTGTTTGATTAATCACGCTGTAAAGTGTAGACAATGATTTGTTAAACTATTTCTTGATTTAATAATTCAGTATACCTACCTAGATACATACATATAATTTGCCTAAACCACCAAATTTTTTAATAAGAAGCAATAGTAGCTAGGTTAAATTATTAACAAAATTGTTATAGTTTTTGAAAAAAAATACACATATATTAACTTTATATTTTTAGATTCAAATTTATTTGTTGGTAACTCCTAACTTAAAAGTTATAATGTTCAGAATGTTAACTTAACTAACTCTAGCCTTTTTTTTATTAACTTGCCCACCTTTGATGTGATGTGTATTATGAACATGATAAATATAATATCCATATAAATTAAAGGCAAAACGAACAGAAAAATCATAGTATTTAAATGTGGGTAATACAATAATATTGTTTTATATTATCTCATATATTATATTATATATACACACCCACGCGCGCGCACACACACATACACACACACAAACAATAAAAACATTAATACTTTAAAAAAACAATAGCAATATAGTAGGTAGTAAAAATAAAATTTTACACACGTCCATATGAATAATAATAATCACATTATCTTATACAAATTTATCTTAAGATCCATTGTTGTACAGTCTTGGATCAAACGATATTTTTTGTTATCGAATATCCAGCATCAAAAAAAAAAAAACAATCATAGTAATAGTTACAGTAATAATAATAATAATCATATAGTATTGAGAGAGAGCTTTTCAATTTCTTGTTTAAGGATCGTACTGGTTTTGTACCTTTTGAGGTTGATAGCCCCAGACAAACTTGTTGAAATATTCGCCAACCACGTATAATATGGATGTGTACACGAATGTGCCCAGGAAGAACAAACATCTCAATGGCAGGTTTAACTGAGAAAGGATCGGATATACCCACATATGGCACTGGCTATACACAATATGAATCCTGTAAATTGTACAAGAAAGGCTTTATTAATTTATTGGCGTAGACGAAAAACTTAAGTTTAAACAAAAATAGTGGGTAAGTATAATCTATTATCTTTTCTCAATTCTTACAAATAGTAATTAACTACTAAGTACAATAACTAGCAGTTACTTGTGTGTATCTATAAGATTATGACTATGAAAAAATAGGTATTGCATATTGTATACATTAAATATTACTATATTAGTACTCTGCCCGCAGAAGTTAAAATGCCGTAAGTCACCGCGAGAACATTTTCAAAAAAAAACTCTTTTTTATATTTTGCATTTTCTTAGAATCATAACACTTCGAACTTTCTAATTATTTAAGTACGATATATGTTTTCCATTTTTCTATGTAATTATACCCAACAAATACAACGAAATAAGAATAAAAATTGTATTATATATAATTATTTAATTATACGCTATTATAATAATTATATTTAAATGCATATTATTTTTGCATTTTTTATAATTATTATTATGCCTGAAATACAACTATGCAAATTATTTTGTATTCAAACGTTTATTCCATTTTCAATTTATATGCCGATTAATAGAACGTTTTTCTAAAGTTGTTTTAACAACATTCAAAAATACCGAAAAGATATGAGCACAATTTTATTTGATAAGCATTTTAATTTCAAATTGTTCATCTTTTTCGCTCAGGATTGTTTTTATCGTATACCTACAATGTTTTATTGAATTTAAACTGAGCAGTAGATGCAAACTCTCCAGTTTTTATAATTTATATCTAAAATAATAACAGTAGGTTGCTGTTCACAAAGCACTTTAAGGAAAATAAAAAAAAATGTTTATTCAATATATTTACCAATGCTATTAGGAAAATATTCTATATATACATAGAATCCCCTCCCCCGGTTTCACCAAGCACTATATACGAGAAGTGGTAAACTCTCCCGGATCAACATATAGTCGACTATAATTATAGCTCACAGCAAAAAAAATTAATTATATTATTATTTTTTTTATTATTTACTATAATTCATTTACTTGATTTTTTTGAATTTGTATATTCATATTTAATTATATTATATATAATGAACAAAGTTACATAGACGGGTGTTAAACTTTTTCTCCAAAATTGACCTTTCCGTTTATTGTTAGTATAATAATATATATTTCCATTTTTGGCCACAATAAATTTCAGTTTTCAGATAAATAATTTATTAATTCTTACAATAAGGCATAAGGGGTTACCAAAATCTGCAAACTGAAATTTGTTGTAGCGGAAAACGGAAATATATAATATTACTATATTGGTGGTAAATGGATAGGTGGATTTTGGCGGAAAACAACTAGGTTCTACACACACTCTTCAGGCACTGAAGTAGACCCGGGAAAGTTTACAACAGCAAACAATTTATGTTTATTTAAAAAACAATTTAAAGATGTGATTATATAAACATTTTTAGGTAATGTAAAATCTTTTGCAATAGTTCACTATACCTAAAAGTTATACTTTAATGTTAATATAGGTACTCAACATATATTATAAATTGAATTTGTTGTTGTTCGTTCATATTTCTTGTTTTTTCTAAGTTCATAAAATAAACATAAAATTAACAAAAAAAAAAAAAATTACCATGAAAAGTGACCATGAAAAATAACCAGATTACTGATTAAAAAAAAACTGGCAATAACATTTAGTATGTGTAATCACTTCTCCCACAATTTTAAAATATTTAATGTGGATCTTGAACTATTTACATTTTAATAGTAGATAATGATTTGTAATTTTTTAAATTATTATGTTGTGCATATTGTATTTATCATATTATACCAGTAGTCTTAATAATAGAAATGATCGTACTTACCATATTAAATAAGATAACTGTAGACAAATATGTGTGGTCATTCCGAAAATACGGGATGGATATGGTCGGTAAGCGGTGACCATTTCTAGGCAGGCGAATACGAATACGAACGTATGCATTGTATGGTTCAGCCAATTCGGAAAATATAAGTCTATATCTTTAGGCATCACCAAACTGCGGTCAATAAACCATAAGCTCCAAAAGGTCGTAGTCACAAACTGAAATAATTTTAATAATTTTTGATTTACCTAAACATGTTTTACTTATTATAAAACTACGGTGCAAACAATTTACTAAACTACATATTTTATCACAAACACTATCAGTACAAAAACATATAAATAGGTAGGTTACTCCGGTACTCGTACTCCTTAAATTATAAAAAAAAATATAAATTTTTATTAGTATTTATAATACCTAAATTCAATATATGTTTTTAAATCAATTAATTAGTTTAAAATTATTGTGGATTAAGCTCAACTTTTTTTTTATTACACTAATGACAACAGACGACGAACTTAATATTAAATTTTCAAGATTTTTGACAGAACAAAAAAATATTTATTGACAATAATTGAATAAATCATTTTTTATACATATAAATAGCTCAAAAAAAGTCAAAATATTTTGAAAATTTTATAATTTATGAAAAAATTTTCATAAAACATTTGATGAACATTTTAAATTTCTAAGTATTTACGGTTGTTCGTTTTTGAGATTCACCAAAAAAACAAAAAAGTCCTTTTTAAAATAAATAAATATATTTCTTTTTAAAGTTTTAGCATAATATGAAAATACGTGTAGTGTAAGAATAGGTAAAATATTATTATTATTATTTATTATTAAATATTAAGACTTCATATTTAATATTTCTAGTAGTTAGTAGTAGTAGGTAATCGAATAAATATTTTAGTATAATAAATTAATGTCTCTTAATATTTTTTTGAAATGATTTATATTTGTAAACATTACTAGCAATTGGCAAATGCACAAAATAAAATAGTGACTAAAGTTTATCTGCTGTTATTCTCGATTTATTTTTAAACACATGTATACACGATATAAATAACTTTTCAATGCTTCAACTTAGGTTTCAAACATAACAAAAAATTCAGTGGAGCCAATTTTGCATCCGTTCTATTTATTTTTGAAATGTATGTTTTAACAATATGCCAAACTTAATAGGATATTTGCCAAATACTGCAATAATAATAAGGAAGAAAACACTCCCAAAATTGATTATTAATAATCTTAAACCTTTTCAATATTTTAACAAGTAGATGTAGTTGCTTAATTTTAATTTAGACCAAAATGAATATTTTATTTTATACTATAGTTTCGATATTTTATTTAAAAACCATTGCCAATACTAATTACCTACAATATAAAAATGAATATGTTATTTATATTATCTGAATGAAATGCTCATAGTTTAAATTTAATGTATATAATTACTATTTACACATTTAGTATATAAATTATAAATATAAAAACTTCCAAATTCCTCTAATTATAATTATTACTATTAATAGTACTATAACATATCGCGATTTTAGCTAGACATATTAACACATAGAGCGTGGATAAAATAAAGAAAACTTACATGTATAATACATCTGATTAA
This sequence comes from Pentalonia nigronervosa, assembly GCA_014851325.1. Lineage (NCBI taxonomy): Eukaryota > Metazoa > Arthropoda > Insecta > Hemiptera > Aphididae > Pentalonia > Pentalonia nigronervosa. The sequence continues at coordinate 7,841 of JACXSJ010000221.1, forward strand.
TTAATACTAAATTATTGGACAATGTGTGTGATGTATGATAACCAAGGTGAAACGATATATTTATATTTATATTATTTTGAAGGACATATAATAAATATGATAAATTTATCATAATTAATAAATCATTAACCATATACCCAAATAGTCATGAATATACTATCATATTTTAAACATTTTTACTACGAAGTTAATGTAATCTCATGGCTCAATTTCGAGGATTTTAGATTCTGAGCAGAGTGATAAATGTATTGATTTTATGATAATTAGAATTTTTTTTTTTTTATTTTATTTTTTGTAATTACCTATTGAGGCAGTAAAAATCCGTCAATTTTTGACATTAACATCTTTTCTTGTAGGAGAATGAATGTTGTTGTTACTTTGGAGAGTTAAAAGCAAAAAATTCTAAGTAATTTTATAATGCGTCGGAAACTCCCCCTCCCACTGAAAAAAAAATAAATAAAAAATTAAGGAAAAACACAGATTTTTACGTAAAACCAATTTTTGACAAAATCAATTTAGTTTTTGTTGGTTTAACTTAAAAACTATTAACCGTTAATAGCAGTTCAAAAATACTAATACACATGCATGATTTTTTTTTTATATACATTTAAAGCTGGGTTATGTGCATAGCTAATATAATTCTAGCCCCCCCTCCCTGTGTCTATTTTTTCTATTGTTTATAGGTATGTGAATTTGAATGCTATTACCTTTTCCTTACTTAATACCTATGCTCGTAAATAGTATTTTGTTTAAATATCTAAATGCATTATATCATTGAGTATATTAAACTATCTATATACTATATTAAGTATTGAGTATGTACTATACTAGTATATACTCAATACTTAAATGTATATTTTAGAAGGCTTGAAATAACAAGTATGTACTTTAGTGCCATACTAACAAATATAAACGAATATAATCTTAGTCTTTACTAAGTTTAATAATCTATAATATAGATACAACAATAAATTAATATTTATTCAAACGCATTTTGTTGCATTAATTCGTGGAAGTAGGTCATTGTAAACTGTATATATACAATGAAAAAAAAGTTGTGATATACGTCATATTGTGAAGTGAATACCTTCAGACATCAAAAATTGAAGTTTAAGTCATAAACAAAAACTATAGATCTATATTATAACTATTAGTACAACTGCACACTTATTAATAATTAAGATTAAATCAAATGACATTAGGGGACTCACTTAGATGTATAGTACTTATGTACCTCGAATGTACCTCGTCATTTGGTAGGTCACTGCAATGTTAGATTTATGATAAATCATTGCTTACGAAAAACTATTTTAAGCGGAGAATGTCTATTAGCCTATATTTTTGAGGATCATTTATCTTATTATATTGTAATTCTCAATAATGAATAATGAATTTTGTAGGAAGTACTAAAATAAATTGAATAATGGGTTAGGTACATAAGTATTATAATAACATCCATAAACGTTTTTAATTAAGACATAAGGATTAAAATCAATATAAAAATTAAAACAATAATTTATATAATTATAACGAGAATTTTTTAAGTTCAATAATTTTAAAATATTATTTATATTTCATTAATATAAGATTTTGTTAGCTATATAAATTATTTATTAAATATATTAATTATTCTTTTAGATGCATTATTTAGTACTGTTTTTGTATTAGACGAAATCTAATATAAGTTTGTTAACCATTTCATTTTTCATTACATCATAAACATTTGAAAAAAAATGATTAAAGAACATTTTTTTAGTTGTATGTAACAACATAGCAATAATTTTGAAGAGCAAACAAGGAAATTAAATTAAATTATAAAACCAACCTCAGTAATGAGGGAAGATAGTAAGAAAATCACTATAGTTATTCATAAAGAGGATCAATAAAAAAAAATCTTAGTATAGTAGAAGATTGCAATCCGACGAACAAGGTTGTGTATCCCAGACAACAGAAGAATTAAAATAAATAATTTCTAGTACACTCAATGAGTATATGATGAAACTTCCGGCAGATTAGTGATCATCAACTGGAGTGTCTCCAGTTCTCTACACAATTTTAGGCCAAGTGTACTTTAGAATTAGGTAGGAATATACTTTTAATTATTAAAGAAATAACTATGTAGTAAAAATGTATTGCATTCAATTTCAAAAATCAAATTAAATTAACATAATAATACTAAATTAATTAAAAGTTTCTCTATTTTTAAACATAAACAGTGTTTATTAAAAAGTTTTTTTGAAACGTATGGTTACAAAAAAATAAGTAAATACTAAAATGGGTCTATAGTGCAACATAAGGTTGAAGATTACTGCATTAAATGGGGCAAAATAATTGATGGTATGTAACAAGATTTATATTTAAATTGTAGGTATATACATTATGAAACTATTGCAGATAGGTCTAATGTTTATTTATTAACTAATAACTATAAATCGGATTGTTAAAAATATTAAAATTATAATTAGCTTCAAATGATTTACTTACCGTACTTAATGGAAAAGCGATGCTAGCGAAGAAAAAGTTTTTTACTTGAGCTAGTGTTTCTAAGACTGCTGATTTAGAAGGGAAAATCAACGGGAAAACGTCCACAAACAATGCATATAGGAAAAACAATGCTTGAAAACACTATAAAAATAAAATAAATACAAATTAATGCAAACTAATTAAATTAAACTTATTATTTATATCAGTTTATACAATTCATAATAAGTAATAAACAAGTAATACATAAGTAAGTACATCATAAAATATAATTGTAATATAGTTTATAGATCCACATATTATATATATGTACCTATATTAACATAATACACATGCAATAATACAATATACGAATATGTAAGATTTAGGGAAAGAATTCTATAAAAAATTGAAAAAAGTTGCTATGGATTGAGAGAAGTGGAAGAATATTTCACCGTTAAACCAATCTATGGATTGTTAAAAAAAAAAGTAGTATTAAAGGGAAGTTCTGGTCTATTATTATTTCTAATTTTTTCTAAAAATGAACCAACTAAAGTAAATGTATTCTTAATTCAAGGTTTAATCGCGTGAAACTGTAATACAAGTATACAATACGTCACAAACAATATGGTACATATATAATTGATCTATCGGAGGTTACGAAAAATGCATAATATGTATAGGTACCTACAAAGTTGGTAGGTATTCTTTATTATTAGTTCTGTAGACATATTTTATTTATATTATAGCAGCTGTACAGTATTACAGTATGCAGTTTTCATATATGCATTATATATAAGTATACGTCGTATATATGTACTAGATTATTTACAATTTACAAACTATTTTTGTTCTATGAATAAAAATAACACGATTATACTGTAACGAACCAAATTACTTCAACACAGCTCATATATGAAGAATTTATATATATATAATATGTTTATAATACGTACAATGTATCCTATACCACTATACAGTATATTATATATATATATATATATGTTTTTCTCGATTGTTATTTTGTAATTCTATTATTTCATTACTTTAACTGCGTTATTTTTTTGTCAACGCACGCACGTGTATGTGTGTGTAGGTGAGTATGTGTTAATAGGCATACACTGCAATTATTACACTGACCAACTGAAAAAAAATTCGTTTAAAAACCTATTCCAAAATAAGATAATAAATTACAATCATTCCACTTTTCAATAACAATTTAAAAAACACTATGCATATTTAGAACTAATTTCAAAACATAGTTTAATCAGTGATTAAACTAAACTATTATTTAATTACAATTATGATCCTAATGGTGTCCACATTGTTGCTATAAAAGCAACAACATCGATTAATGGTAGTAAATAGTAATATAAAGGTACTTAATTTGTTTAAGTACCTACTGTTGTCTGTTATCAAAATTTGAAAAAATATATTATATGGTATTAGTTGTACATATGTGTTTTATAATAATAATATACAATTATATTGTGAGTCGTGAGTGTGTCCTTGGACATTTTTAAATTCGTAATAAAATAATTTGCAATTCATTCGTTTACTCAAAACGTATACAATTGTACATAGGTAGTTGTAACAATTGATAAAATACCACTGAATTAGGGTAGAGTATAATTTAACTCAGTTTTTCATTTTATTCATTATTATTTATTAATAATTATGTAATAATATACACATGAATAATAGGTAAGTACTTAAATTATATTGAAAAATTAAAAATCGATTCATGTTATTATAGGTTAATTAGTATTTTTAATGATTTTAAATGTAGGTGTACTGTACGGTAAATAAATCTATTGCATGCTTGAATTCGTTTAACTAGTAGGTATAATAATAATACTTCCATTACCTACAGATTAAGTATAATATACAAATATACATAATATTATAACCGATAATAACTAACATGGCATGTTAAAGTGCATGATTTGTTCGAAAAGTTACACGTATGCACTATGCAGGTTGTGTACAATGGATGCATTAAAGCTATATCTACCAACTAATATTTCATTGTATGGGTTATGAATATTTATAAAATTAGTATAATTATGGTTTTTTAATGGGGTTTTTTTTTTACTTGAATATACATCTTCATTTTCCATTTAAAAATAATTATCTAACAAAACATCAAACTTTTAAGTCTAGTTCTCGTGTTTGAAATTAATCCTCGGCGAGTCGATGGTAGGAGTTAAATAATATATGAGTAAGATATTCTTACTTTCACTGTATACAGCCGTCTCGCCAGTTTTCGCGTTATGGCACTTGTAATAGTTATTAAAGATAAAACTATTACGTATACAAAGAGTAAAAATGAATAATATGTTTTTCAAAAGTAAAATCACCATATAAGTTATAATCTAAATTCAACGTAAACAATTTTTTAAAAACACAAATGTTGATACTTGCAGATTTTGCCTCCCTAGTAATTTAACAAATTTAAGACCAAGAGATAACCAAAAAATTAAAAATATAACACAAATAAACATATTATACTTGAAAACAAGTTATAGTACAAGGACATCATATTATATACATCTAGTAGTAGATAGTATAACTGAATTAAATAAGTTAATCCAAGAAATTCCAATGAAGAGTATCATTTGTATGTATATGCTTATCATTTTTAATTACCCATTACTAATTGGTCTGAACTGTGGATGCATGGTCAGGTTAGGTTAAGTTAAAATAATTAAACCTATATAGGTAAAACCACGACTAAAATGACCCATGTATTAAACTAATCTAATACATATATATAATTTCAGTACATGAACTTGGCTTCAAACTAATAAATGAAGGGTTTGTTGCAAAATAAAATCATATAAACTGTTGAGTCAGTTTGAACACCGTATAATATCAAACAATTTACATATCATAAAACACGTAAGAACCTTGAAATAGATTATTTTAAACCGTAAAAATATTGAAGTCTACTGATTGATTTGCTCTTGTGTGGCACATTTGA
>JACXSJ010000221.1:13383-58280 GCA_014851325.1 Pentalonia nigronervosa
ACTTTTAAGCTTATAAGTTATAATTAACAATTCTGCACTTTTAGCTTATGCATTGAAGCTTAAAACTTTAAATAGGTACAATGTTTAGTGTTTACTGTTGTCTATTTATGTCATTACCCTCAATAATAACCATATGGTTCCAGTTCATGATCACATACCACCACTATAACCTGCACGTATAAAGTGTAATTGATTAATTTTTAGTATAAAATAAACATAATTATACAATATACATATTATATTGTATGGCGGAATATTATGTATAGGTACCCAAGATTTGAAAATATCAGTTTAAATTCAGTATAGAAGATACTCTATATACTCTTAATATTATGTTCAATTGATATCTCAATTTTAAAATTAAGTTTTCCATTGTTGTAATGTAATATTTATTAATTGTACATAAGACACATTAATTATAAAAACATAAAACGCAATTACAAAAATAAGCTTCAAGATAACCTCTCTCTCTATAATTTATACATATATAATATTATATTTATAATATGTGGATAAATATTCAACAGTATATTATACATACGAGCTCTTTTCGTTCCATTTTTTTTTAATAATGATTAATTATCATCCCAATATCTATGTGATATCCTCTCTAAATTAAAATTTATTTTTTATATCGTTAGTCGTTACTCGTTATAATTATTACTCAATAGTATAAATTAATTGGATACTATACATATATTGTATACACAGAGTAATTATTTTAACATTAAATACTCATTAGCTCTAAAAGTATAAACATTTTTGAAAATATTTTAATTTATATAAAATTATACAATCATAGGTCACTAAATTATGTTTAAGAGACTATTAGCTCACTATTAATTCAATGATTGTTATGAACCTTAGCATAATAGTATAAACTAATTAATCGGTATAATCGTTATTTAAATCCCAGACGATATTTCAATTTTTTTTTATGCATATTATGTAGTTTTTGATGAAAAAAAATAAGAAGCAATCAGAAATTTCCGGTTGGACTTAATTTCAAAATTATTACACTTTAAATTGTTGTTTAAAACTTGCAAATATTGTTTTAAATATTATAAACTTTTATTCTTCATAGCTAAATCAAATCGTATCTGCAGCTTGTGGTCGACGGTATATATATATATATTTATAAAACTCTTAAATATAAATAAGGCTCACATTCTCACTAAAACCTACATTTATTAACTTCCTGAAATTGTTCATAACAATAGTTATTTTTATTTAATGCGTATTCGATAATTGTATTATTATAAATATGACTCAAAAATATAAATGTATAAAATCAAGACCTAACTCCAAAGGGGAGAAGTACAAGGAAGAAAATCTGACAAAGGACTTCAGACTTCATTAAAAAATTACCCTACAGTGATAACTAACAACATTAATAAATATATCAAGGGGTAGGGGGTTAGGTGCAGTGTGAGCATTCACATCTATGTTCGGTATTATTTAAACTGTTAATTAGTTAATGAAAAAAATGAGAAATATACAGTAAGTAAACAATATGTAAATAATAATTTTTAAATGGCCTACTAGGCTACAAATAATTTTGCACCGACTATTATTAAAAAACTAAAATTATGTACCTACATTTATTATTGTACAATAGATACGATTTAAGACTAAGGAATAAAACATTTTCAAAAATTGAAAATTTTTTAATTACCTATTGAAAAATGAAATGTACCTTTAAATGTTCCACACACGATGTTTACGACTTATTTTACAGGCAACAAGTATGCAGAATATACTGGTGCAATAACATAGATATTATTTTTATTTTTTTTTAAATTTAAAATCAAGGCCTCGATTACATTGGTTATTGGCCGCGGTAGAAGTGTTACATGATGATTTTTAGCATATCATACAGTTTTTTTTTACATCGTAGTAAGTAAACGAATAGACAAGTAACAACCAAAAATTAAAAATAAATAAAAATTTACATTTTTGCATTGGTTCTGGTTAAATGGTTTTGAATAAATTGGCGTCTTTGATAAATTTTAGTAAGTCGAAGACCCAGATTAGATGTAGATGATAATATCATAGGCACCTGGGGGCAGTGCCGGCGGAAAGGCGAGGCAGAAGGGGCAGCTGCACAGGGCCCCGCCATTTTAGGGGCCCCTCGCCTAAAATAGCATATAATTTTTTTTAATCCAATTCAATTCATTCGTTTTTAATATTAAAAATATAAGTCCCGTCTGTAGTGGTGGCTCGTAGGTTTGTAAATTTTGTAATATTTGTAGTTTTAAAAAATAAATCCACATTCAAAAGTGTACGTTTAATACTTTGTTTAATTGTGTACATAAAAAATAAAATATTTTTTAGGGGTTATGTAAAATAGAAAAAAATGTATTTTTTCCCCTTAATTTTTTATAGGACCTATGAAAAAAATCTGCCCTGGGCCCCGCAAAACCTTTCGCCGTCGCTGCCTGGGGGGGAAGTGGTGGTTGGGCGATGTAGAGATTCATAAATAGGTATGTTTAATAGTTTTGAATTCGATTTACTTACCCCGTTTAAAAACGTGAGGTATTTGAATTTGCCGCCAAATGCGTCGTCGATGGGATTTACGTGCGTGGGTATGTTGACGTGAACGTAGTTAAAGTAGACGGAGTAAACGAACATGATAGAGCCGAGCACGTGCACGGCGATGTTGGCCGCCGCCAAATACGACGCTAGGCCCATGGCGGCTAAACTATAATACGTTTGTTGGGGTTGTCGGAAGAATACCGCAGACGTGACGCGTAAGGCGTATATGATATATTGTGATGGGATTTGATGATTTCGTCAAGCCGTAGACGTCGACGATGATATTATAATAATGCAATAATATCACGAACGAAATGCACACGCGGGAATTGACGGTATCAGTATGGTACAGTAGTAATTCGGGCTCCGGTTAATATCGGTCGGAACACGTTGTCGACGGAAAAGCGATTTACACGATCGATAACCAACCTCGAGAGATTATTTTCGCGGCGGCACGCGATCAAAACGAAACGACCGTAACAGACGGACGGGCGAACGATCACTAAACAACAAATGACCGTGGCGACTTGCAAACGCCTTCAGATAACCGTAGTCGGCGAGCGTGTGTTGAGCTGCGCGCGCTCGTGTGTCGTGTGTGTGTGTCAGCCGTCACAATCGTCTCTGGCGCCGCACTGTCCGAGAGGGTCGTGTGTGGGCCGAGCGGCCGCCGCGCACGCGCGTCGCGAGCGGAAGGGCACGTCCCGCCGGCGACAACGAATGTCGTCTGTCCGGCCGCAGCAGGATGATTTTGTTATTTCATCGTCGTATATTCGTGTTATTCTGTAGGTGGAATTAGTAAAACACAAATTGGATATTATAATGTACTTATTAATATATAAGTAGATACTAAACTATGTAGTACTATGATACACAGTAAAATATAGTAAACATGTAATGCCGGAAAAAATTCATTAAAAAATGACTATTAATTATTAATTAGTTATTTTTAACGAAAAAACGGCAAAACGCAAAAGTTGCATAGGGTTTAAATTCTAAATAACGATAATCGCATAAGTTGTATAACGTTTTACTTCTAAATACTGATAAACGCAAAAATTATATAACTACATTTAGATTGTAAACAACGTAAAACAATTTTTTTTTCAAATGCAAGCCTCGTAATTTATACATAATATATTTTATAAATATATAATATTGATAAATGGTGATTGTGAAAAGATAATGTTTTAAAGTTTAATCTGTTTTATGTTATTATAACATAAATTATCTGATTTTCCTTTAGCTAAACATAGATACAAAATGTGCAATCAAATTTCCATTTTTTTTTATTTATCAACTTTTGTTTTTTTTTTTTTGGAATTAATTTCTCAATTAATACCATTTGCTCTGTCCATTCCTAATTCAACGGGTGTCAATAATCAACACCTATAATCAATTGGTATATATTACTGTAGAAAGGTTTAAAAACTCAATTTTTTTTATAACTAAAATAACAAACACAGTGGAATTTTTTCTTAGTGATTTTTTTACCGAGACCTTTTCCGATTATCATTATTTGCTTAGTGTGGTACATGTTGACGGAGCACATTATGATGTCCATTCTCGTGCGAAAGACGATAGATTAAAATCATGAACATAATACAGAATAAAATCATGCTGTTGCCGTCAAATTAAAAACAATACCTAATCGTTTGATCCTGTGCACCACTTCGCCGCACCATAAAGTTGATATCAGTCAGAAATTTCACATATTATTTGTCACATATTGCATATCGGCATATTGCCTAATACCATTTATATATTGTTCATAGATAACACATACACTTACATGCACAATCTGCATAAAATTATTTGTTTTTGTGATTTATTTTAATTGTTGTTAAATATTGTAATTATTATCATTCTTGTATTATCGTATTGTCAGTGATATTACGTTCGCCAAAAAATATAATGACGCGCTAACTTTTTAAATCGCGGGTGCTAATCGCTGTTGTTTTATTATTTTGTTATTATAAAACGAAGTATTTAAATTAAGTATTTTTGTTTTTTTCCAGGAACCAAATGAGGCAGGGGTTCACTATTTTTTCATGTATTTTAGCCATGGCGTTCAGGAGGATGATGGGTCTGTATCTGTATCTTTCTGGCGAGTGTTTATCCTTTCCTGACTTTAGGATAAGTATTATGTTGCCCGTTTTCCATCCTATAGGGATTTGTTCATTTTTCCATATGTGATTGTAGATGTTGAGTAGGTGTTGTTTTGTTGATGTTCCTGAGTTTTGTATGAAGCTATAGGAGATATTGTCGGAGCCTGGGCTTATACTGTTGCACTTTGTCAGTGTTTGTTCTATCTCATCCATAGAGATATGGGAATCTAAGTTAATATGGTCTTGGTTATTTGAGTCGACGGATGATTTTGTTTGAATGCTCTCATTGGGGATCTTTATTTAATTTATATATTTTTCCTCGTATAATTTGTCGCTGAAGTTCTCATGGAAGAAATTTCCTAATATATCTGCAACTACTCTTTGATCGGTTATGGTGCTCTGGTTGGCTTTTACAAATATGTTGTTGTTTTGACTTAAACCTTTTAGTGATTTTATTTTTTTTCATATTTCTGAAGGATTAGTTTTTTCAATGATAGAGGAAGTGAATATGTTTCATGGTTCATTTTTGCTGTATTTTAAGAGAAACTTGCTGTTGGCTCTGAGTCTTTTGAGTTCAATAAAATTTTTGGGGGTTTTATTTTTTTGAAATTTTTTAGTGCCTTATTTTTATTAGATACTGCTTTTTTTATTTTGTCATTCCATCAGGGTACTCTGAGTTTTTTTTTGGTTGATTAGTAATACTTATTGTCTTTTTTGCGCTGTCAGTTATGAGGTCTGTAAAAGTTACGGTAGTTTTTTTATATTTATGATGTTATGGTATTTTTTTTTTTAATTTCTTCTTCTAGTAAGTCGGAGTATAAGTTCCAATTTGGATTTTTTAAATTCCATTCTTGTTTATTTGACTTGGTGATATTTTGATATTTTAAAGATACTGCAACGAGATATAAAGTACATATTACTGTTAACATTTTTTATTACTTTAACTTAACACACACACACACACACACACACACAAGAGCAAAATCCTCTGACACTCCAAAACTTAACATAATGACATATACAGATTTGAAAAACCAAATCCAGAAACTTACTCACATTAAATGCCAAGATCCAAAATCACTGGTTGAAACAACGTACCAAACTCCGCGAAATAAAAAATCAATGACCAAATCACAATCTTAACAGAAGAGAAAAAATAATAATCAATCGTCTCTGGATAGATCATACAAGGATAATTCATAAGTTCCTAATGGCTGAAGAAGAACCACTCAGTACTCAACCTGCGGTGTCAACCTAACAGTCAAGCACTTCATAACCGAATGCCACAAATATGAAGATGCCAAAAAACTCGACATTCCAGCCAACTTAGACGCGGCTTTAGGTCCCAACACAGAAAATATCAACAACATGATAAACTTCCTAAGAAAAACTGACCCTTTCAAATAAATTTAGATAATAAAGAAAAATATAGAATAGCAGCTTAACTCTTTATTGTAAAACTACAAATTTTGTATTATTTTTAGATGTTCTCCGTAATTATCTAAATGTTCATTAAAAAAAAATTGTAACTAATGGTCTTTGTAGCCGATATAATCTAAGAGCAATAAAAAAAAAAAATAAATATTACCTATAGTTATTATTTCGAGGTTGTGGGTTCTCAAGTTTGGTTTATTATTGGTTCAAATTTAAAAAGATATTGTATAATTTTTTTTTACGAGGTTTCTAATACTTGAAATTACCATTGGTCGCTCAAACATCATGCTACAGGTACTTAAATATACCATTGAAAGAATTTAACATATCATTTTTTTTTACATAGGATGTATATAAATTAAAAGATTCATTCAACAAAACAATTTTTTTAATGTAAATAATATTAAATAGGTAATAGGTATTAATTAATAATTAATAGAAGTATATAATATATATATATATATATATTAATAAAAAAAAATAAAACTAAACACTTAGTTATAAATAGGTACTTTTTTTTTTAATTTGGAAAAAATAAACATTCTTTTTAAATCATTAAATATGTTAGAATCCTATTATTCAATAATCTGATATATAGATATTAAATTTTGTTTATTTTGTAAAAAACTAAAAAAAAATTTTAAAATTAGGGTCCTTTTTTTAAAAGTGACACTGGGGTCAGCTTTACTATAGCTGCACCAATGATACGAGGGTGAGACGTCTTCTTGAATACATTTATTACCATTCATACTTATTGTTGTACATTATTTATTTTAGTTAATAGTTTGCATTGCAAAATTCAAAATAATATCATGAAATTATCAATCTTATTGTGGATATTATGGCATTAGAAAAACGAAAACGGCGGCACAGAGGTTACGTATGTTATAATGCTATTGCATGTTCATAATTTTATACAACAATAATTTATACTACCTATGACACTGTGTTTATATATTATTATAGAAATATACAGGTTCAAGCAAAAACTGGTTTCAAATTTTGATGCAATGTTGATCAACAAGTTATATCGTGGCGTGATTTAAAATTATATTTTATATCAATTTCCGGATGTATTTAATTTATATACCAGATTTCCCTGCGTCATACACTTATAAAATAACAACTTACACTATAAACGAGTATAGGTACTATATATAATATACTATAATATAATACTCATGAGTCTCTATATAATCGTTGTAAATTATATAATAAATCGTAATAAGTAGGTACCTAAACATTTGTTATTCTAATCCAATATGTATAAAACCAGCGAAGATTTCACTACCATCGTTACTTTATCATTGTTTTGTAATGCCTAATAGGTATACGATTTTCATTATAAATATATAAAATCAAATACTCGGTTATTATTTATTACAATTTATAATATACCAGCGGATTTATAAAATATTTATTAAGTATGAAAAATTAAAATTAAAGCTGCAATTATTATAATCACGATTTAAACAGGATCACTAAGGTTGTCCACTTACCATCCGACGAACCGTAAGCGATCATCATTGATGAAATATCATAATCGTGGAGCGATAGATAAACAGCTCAATCTCATGTTCAATTGAAGAACTATAGATCGTGATTGATGACGACTCCAGTTTACACCAGGAAGGGCGATGCATACTACAGAAATGATCCTTTGAAGTATGTCTTAAATTGTAGTTGTTCATTTTCATGTACTTATAATGAAATCGATCTCTTCAACACGTCAACTGATAATAATTAAAAACGTAGTTTGAATATCTAATATTATGTTACAGTTATCTATTGTATACTCCGCTAGTGGGAGGTTATTTAAAACAATATTTTGATAATATTGTATGAATACTATAGATGAAAATGAATAATTTTAAATTCAATAGTTAAAAACAAAATTGTGTATCTATTTATTTATTTACTTGTAAATGCCAATCGGCAATTTTAGGTTTACAGACGTTTAGTTTTTCATCTTGAGGTCAGTGTTAGTCTAGTAAGTGGTAAACCAAAGTCCGTTGAGCATTATTTTTAGGGGTCTCATAAATTAAACAAAATACAAAGACGTTGGAAAACTAATCAAAATATAATTTATTCATTATAGTATGATCAATACATTTTAGATTTTGAGCAGAACTATGAATGTATTGACTTTACAATAATGGTTAATTTTTTTGGGTTTGTCATCAGTGATGACTCATCACCTTTTGGAGTGGTAAAAATGCTTAGATTTTCAACTTTAATATATTTTCTGGTAGGTACTAGAAATGTGAATCTAGTTGGTAAATTAGAAGTGGGAGTCAAAATAGAATAACGATAAGAAAATTAACCGGATACTTGAAATGTTCACCAAATGTTTATATTAGCGTTTTCTATATATGATTTTATTATCAAAATATTTTTTTTTAACTATTTATAAACATGTGCAATTCTAGGTTTTTTTTTTAAATTTTTTTCTATAATTAACATTAAAAAATTTAATAAAAAACTTTAATAGTTAGTACAAGATTCCTCATAAGTACCTAGTCCATACAAAAACCAAGAATTCTAAAAAATTTATGAATACTTTTTTTTTGAAACATTTTAAGTTTAAATTTAGCTATTGGCAATCATGTCATTTTGGTAGACTACAAGTAGTTGAATAACTTTTCGGCTCTGGTGTAACAATGCATCTAGTGTTGATTTAAAAAATGTCGAACTTATTGATGCTCCAGTAAAACCATAAAAAAAAAGTGGTAAGGAGATTTGATTTTTTTTTTTAATATTTATGACATAGGTACGTTTAACTGGCCCAAAACATCTGTGAAAAATTTCAGCATTACCTACCCTCAAAGAGCATAAATTATAATGTGCAAGCAATCTTGTGGCCAGAAAAAATCTTCAGGTAAAGCATATCAAGTTTTAATGAATGGAGGTCCCTCCGTTCGAAAAAAAACCTTTTTTGTTATTTTTAGGAAATTTATGTATGGACGTATTATGGTTATTCTAAAGATCTTATTAAACCATAAGTGTAAAAATTATAGATATTTAAAATTACAATTACATGGCACTTGAGGGAAGGGAGGCGTAGGGCCATTCTGGCGATTCACAGGACTTATTGGGGCAGATATAATTATGAAGCCTGAAATTGCATTATCGTCACTGGCTGGAGCGTAGATTTTCCGACGCCCTTAATTCAAAACTAAAGACCTATTAGCAAACTTACGAATAAAAAAAAAATGCTAAAAATGAATTGCAGCAATTACAATTAAAATAAAATGAGTAGATACCTATAATAATATAATAGGTAGGTAGCCAAATATTTTTTCTGACTTTTAGATGTGAGGCGTCTTCTTTAATAATTCTTACAAACAATTCACGAACATTAACATATTTTAGACCAAATTTTATCAGTATTTGAATATTCATACAATGTTTCATTAAATCATTTTTATTCATTCTAGAAATAATTCCAACGTTATTAATAAAACTAAAATAACCATTACATTTTTTGTTTGCTCATCAACTCGATTTTTTTTTTTTTTTGTTTTATCCATAAAAGCGTGAGGCCTTTCCAACCTAGGCAAAAGCATGTGGCTTAGGCTTGGACCAGGTCGCCCTGCACTAGAGACGGCCTTGGAAGGGGGGGGGCTTAAAGTTAAGTAATAGGTGGTTCAGCATTCCCATAGTTGCGTCACTGGTGAGGTGTAGTTTTTAAATGTACTGCATTAAGCTTCAAAATTTTGATAAAAAGACAGATTTCCCCTGTTAGATCTTAGGTGCAATATTATGGGGCATAGGTATCGACAACTGGATCGATACAATATTAAATATTAACTTAACACATTTTAATTAAATAATAGTATTATAATTATAAAAATCTGGAATAAAACTACTTTTGCAGTTCTTAAAATCACACTGAAAATACAGCAGCTTCATAAACGACCTCTCTTTCAAATACAACAAGGGCATTCGCCAAATTCACTTTAAAAGATGAATAGGAAAAGCACATAAAAAGGAGTCGGGAGGACAGCATATTCAGATGTACCATAGCCGTTCACGCTACTCGCACTTATACACTCACGACTTGTACATTAATTTATACTTTACTCATGTTTACTGTTAAACAAATAGACATCTTGTTTTACTATAGAATTATCTACAATATTTATTTACAAAACCACCATTAGGTTCTCTGGTAGATCACACGTAACACTCGATTAAGTGTTTTATCTCATAAAATATTTAATGTGATATGTTAATAAAGGTAAGTAAGATAAAGTATCAATGATTAACTATTTGATTATGATAAATATTAAATAGAAATAATTTATTTAAAAAATACATGAAAAAATGTTTGGTTCCACTTTTTTTCTTCAATAGTAGTCAACAGTAATAAATTGGATATTTAAGGATAATATGCATTAATATTATGTATGTCAACTATCAACCATTAATTTATTATCAAGGCACTTTTTCTTCATATCCCAGTTGAATATATCAAGGTAAACCCATTGATTATATGTTATGTATGTTGTTTATATAAGTTAATTATCTATATCTATGATATACCTATAGTTTGGTCTATTGTATAAAGGTAGCCAAATTGGTATTTATTTTTGGTAGGCACTTTGTTTAAACAAATACAAAATGATCAGGTACTATTAAATTAAAATATTTTGTGCAATAATCAAAATAAAAATTTACAAACACAAAAAAAATATATAAATGTATAAATATATACAAATTACAAACATATACAAGTACTATGTTTATAAAATTAATTCACATAAATTATATAAAAAAATAGATGATATCAAGACAACAGTTATAATTAGAGCTTAGAGGTTAATAATACAATGTTCATGTTATAAATTCAATAAATATGCAATTATATTTCATATTTTTCAGCACTTAAATATCCAAAAAAAAAAAGGTAATTAATAATTATTAATAACAAAATATATTATATGTACCTACTTAAAAAAAAAAATGAATTAATAACAGTTTTTATATAGCTGACTTGGCATGATATGAACACAATTATATATTAATTAATTTAAATAAACAAGTATTTTAAATATTGAGAAAGTATGTCTTCTTTGTTATAATTCTGGTTGCGATAGCAATATAAGCAGTCAAAAACATCTAAGCTCTAGTTATAATTAACAAAGAAAAATAGCCTAACTGTAGCAAAATTATAAATTAAAATCAATTTTAACATATTTTGAGGATAAGCAGTAAAATAAAAATGTTAACAGATTAAGAAGTAGGAACCTTTAAAATGGTAACATTGTTGGATACATTTTTGTGAGACCTATTTTCTTGATAAATAAAACTGTTTATTTTTTTTTCTAAATATAAATATTATACATATATATCAATATACATATATAATGAAAATAAAATGTCTTTTGAACATTAAAAATAACTAATTAAGAGCACCATTGGTCCATTCATCTAATGTATTAATACTGATATCACATATTTAAGTAATTTAGCTATATTAACTTATATTGGGATAAGCATTTTTGTAATAGACATAAAATGTATCACAGGTTCAGCTGTATGTAATTATAAAAAATAAAAATGTCTGTATAAAAAAAAAATTAAAATTACACTTAATAATAAATATTGTGATGTATTAAAATTAGTTTATTATTCAGTAATAATATCTAATAAATATTTCCATAGTTGAAATTCAATAAGACCTCCACCTATGTTAAATATTAATAAATAATTAAATATGAAATTTAAGATTGTACGTGCAGTAGTAACAAAAAAAACCCTAATGGTTACAGAACAGAAATGTTCTGTATTAAATTATATAAATATATAATATAATATATACATTTATATATAATATATAATTGTAAATATGTAGTCCTAACCTTGTTAAGAAAATTATTAATGTGCATTAAGTTTCAGTGATATAAATAGAATTATAAATCAACTCCCAAAGAAGACCCTAAAAGACTTTTTAACCAAATCCTTGAATCATATGGAGGTTGTTCACCACCAAGTTCTGAAGGCAAAATATCTCTTGGAAAGTATTCATGTAAAGTATTCAAGTTTAAACCATGTAAAATTATCTATGAAAAAAATTAATTAATTAGTATATACATACAAACATTATTTCATTTATGTACTGTAATATACTATATATAAACAAGGTGATTTACCAAACATGATTAACTACAGTTTTTTCTTTATTAAGATGCTTATGCAATTTAAATAGTGTCCTGTAAAGTATACAAACTTCTTTTTCTCAACCAAGAACAACTATTATAATTTATAACATTATTATAAATTATTAAACAGATAATTTTAACAAGTCATTTCTTAGTTATTATATTCTATATACTGAAGATAATACGTTTAACAAGGTCATATTTTGTATGGAAGCAATAATGATTAAAAATAAATAAAATAATTTGTAATAATATATTTAAAAATTTTTCGAGTATAATAAATAAGTACTAGATTAAATATTACATATACTTTATATTAAATGTAAAACTATCATTAGACTGACTATTATCCTTAGTATATAACTCAGAAACAACTTGTTTAAATTTTGATTTAGATGCACCAACATTAAAAAAATAAAACCATTGGATTGATACTTTACAGTAAAAAATTGCAGCTCTCATTGGAAAATAATAGAAATTTTTTTATCGCTACAGCACATTTCATTAATGATATAAAATATTTAATAATTTTAAAATATTATTAGAAAAAAAAGAATGTTGTACCACAACAAGATATTCTTTAAATGAAATTCCAAAATTCAGAATTTGAATAAATGTATTATTGAAAGATAAAGGTGGGATGAGTATGGTTGGTGAATCATCCTGAATATATATTATATATAATAATATGTGAAATTCAAATTATAATAAAACCTCATAAATAAATCGTACTTTATTTTTTGTTTTTTCTTTTAAAAATGGCTTAACAACAGATATTAGGCCATCAATATACCACGGTTGGTTGATAAAATGAACAGCTTTTATTTTTGCAGGAAAACAATCTTGTAACCCTTGTAGCATTACATGCAACAATCTCGGACTTATGTTCATTGTTTGACGAGCAGTAAAATTGGTCCAATCAACAATAAATACAAAACCATTATACTGAGTATTCACATCTCGGATCAAATGTTCCAGAGATACTAATAATGCTCTGTATATAGTCAGTAAACAATAACGTTCAGTGTTCCATTGGGAGCAAACCATAAAAAGAACACGACGGCTTCGTCTACAAAGGAAAAATTATATTTAATAAGACTTAAATTTAAAGGTAATTTAGACTATTGCTAAAAAGTTAATATTTAAAATAGAAAATTAACTATAATAACCTATCTAAATTTGAAAGTACAGAAGGGAAACCATCTTGAATAGCCATTTGAATTTTTGGATCATAAGGTTCCAATCGACGAAACCATAGATCGTGTTCCTTTCTAAATTGATAATAATTTTTAATTAAATCCATTGCATTTCTCTCATTCATTTTCCGTGCATACAAGAACATCATTATAAATGCTTCTTTATTGTTTTCTAAATAAACATAATATATGAAAACATATAATTAGTCATACTTATATTTCCATAATCTATAAATTTTATATTTTTGATGATTATAATTATAAATTGTAGTAATAGAATTGTATTAAACAAAATAATAAAAACATTATTATGTTCATCGTAACAAGTAAAATGAGATACTCTTTAAAAAAAACCCAAAATCTAATACATATTGTATCTTATTTCTAATACTCTTAAACATTTATAATTTTCATCATTTAATTAATTAATTTTGTTCGAAAAGCAACATATGTGATAAGTCATAAATTTCTTTATCCAGTACCATTAAAAATCATAATTAGTGTATTTATCTTTAATACTAATTATGTAATGAATAAATACATTATATGAATAGTATTTGGTGAATATCAATATAACTGATAAAAACCCACTTTCTTGAAATTTATGAATTATGCATTTATAATTTAAACAATTATGTATGTTAATCAATTTTAACTATTGTTTAATATCATAGTTCAAACATTTAAAAAATGATTCAGTGAATAATTTAAAAATAATTATTCTGAACATTTACTCTTTTTATTGAAATTCATAAATTAGGGTTAGGAGAATTATTTAATATTATAACAATAATATACAAGTCAACATTACATAAATGTAAAAATAATTATTTACAAATAATGTAATGTACTAATGTATACTTGTTCAAACTACACAAAATACAAACACTGGTAAAAAAATTATATAAATTTATTAACTTTTAGAGCAATAGGTATTTATAAATTAATTAATTATCAGTAAGTATTTGATATATTATATGATAAAGTATTTTTAAATATACAATTGCAATATGCTTAGTAAATATAATATATTATAGCATATTATGTTATTAATAATACAATTAAACAATAATGGTTCAAGTGATAACATATTTGACCTATTAAAACCATATTAATTATTTTACTTTTTATATTATTAAGCTGTGAAATGCAAGCCATTATGTTCAATAAATTAAAAATAATAAATTTTATAAATGTACCTACATTATTTTAGCGTGGAAAAAAAAGATAAAATATAAATACTGAAACATATTATAACTATAAAAATTAATATTTATAAGCTGCAAATTTAAATTAATTTAATATTAGGTTAATTTTACATCTATAATGTATAATATGATAAAATATACTTTATGGTATAAAATGTATTTGATATTTTATTAAATCTCAAATTTTTATTCATTTTAGACTTCTATGATAATACACACATTTTCCTACCAAATATAAAATACCTATTCTATTCAAATTAAAAAGCATGCTCAGCAGCTGACTTGTGTGCACATAGGCGTATTCTAATAACACAGTAGCCATTGAAATTATACTGTAATAGACACAGTGGTTGTGACGGGCAGATGTTACTTGACCGCCACCCTTGATAATAATAAAATAGAATTCTTCATTTTTTTTTTTAAATTAAATTAAAATAATTATGTTTCAGTATATTGAGTGTATAAATTATAAATACTTATATAATTTAATATTATATACCTGTATAGTTTTATGTTTTTAATTCTAATATAATATGATCAACTTAATAATATTATATTCACAAATTTTTCAATGTAGCTTTTGGGGCAAATTCTAGTTGTTAACCCCAGATGGTCAGTATACAGTAAATACTATACATTAAGTTTATAATGTATAATGTGCATGATTTTGAATGTTAAGATTAGAACTACTGAATATAATTGGTGAGATGTTCAATAAGCAGAAATTTATTTATATATTAGTAGTGAATTTCCGTTCAATGCAAGTGTATAACAATTATCACTTATTTATGAATTACACAATCTATAGATAAGTATAATTAAGATATTCTAATAAATGTACAAATGTAGTTTACCTGTATTATATAACACTTGTTAAATTAAGTGTTCAATTATGAATGGTCTTAATAGGTATTTTAAACAATAATTATACAAGTCAAGTGACAAGTACCTACTATGATTAAAAATGCAAGAAAATAATTATGTTGTCTAATAAACTATTAATAATTATTAGTTTATAAGTAAACAGTATGTAGGTAAATATTTAATTAACATGATTAAACAATATTTGCTATTGAACCACATAAATTTATATAATATAATAATAGACCATAATATTAAGTTAATTTTTATTTAGTTAACTTATTCTTAAATTGATATATTACAAAGTATATTAGTATATTATAGCTTACCGGCTAAAAAAGCAAATCCATTAATCCTGAGCAATTTTTTTAATTTAATCAAAGCTTCTTCTCGAGTATTTTTTTTGATGACTGGGTTTTGATTAGAACCTGGGAATAACTCGGTGCCATAGTTAAAATTTAAAATATTATCCAAGTTATTTTGCTGATACTCTGCATATTCCGACATTTTTATAAACTATAAAATAATAAATATCAGTTACCTATTTAAATAAACTAAAAATGCAAAATTTCATTAAAGCAAACAACTCTCGACACGTCTGGTCAATCACTAACAAACTGATTGAAGCTACCATACTATCATAGTATAATGTAAATAATGATGTGACATATCACCTCCTAAAAATATAATTTCAATAATTTATATTAAACATTAATCGAGAAATATGCGCGTGGGTATTATTATCAAAGTTGACCTCTTATTTTTAATACGTTGTAAAAACTAATAAATCATATCCCTACAATAATAACAATAATTATGGAATTACACTATCAGGGCGATGAAAAAAAGTTTGTGTACGTTTTATATTGTGTCACCGTGTTGGTTTTGCAAGTGTTTCGTCACTCTCGTACATCTATAGAGTACATAGGCGATAATGAACGTTAAACATGATCAACAAGTGGTTTAACTCGATAATGTCGCAGTAGTAGTTGGTAGACATTATAGGCAGTGCGTTTACATATTATTAATTACTGCTGTAGTAAAGTTATTATGTGGATACATCTGTTTTAGAACAATACGAGTAAAAACTACTTACCCACGACGATAACTAGTAACTACAGACGTCAATATTATGTCGACATTAGACAGCTACGCGTTCAGTCCATTCAGTTCTACCGACTCTGTCGTTCAGGACAGTACTGACGGCTGAGTGTTGAAAAATGGCTTCGGTGTTATGTTATGTTAAATGTTTCGAATAAGGTTCGGCACAGCCGCACAGGTATAATGATAATAATATTATTATTGAAGTACACCAGCAGCAGCTGTGAATGTTTGAAATAATACTATCAACTCTACCTCGTATCACAGTTGGTTTTGAGTAAACAAGACGAAAAATATTGCAAGGCAAACAATACTATTGGTAGGTATACGGAATGTAATAAAGGAACCAAGAAGACCGAAGTATACACGCCATAAAATTATACAATCTTTTAATTTCTTATCATAGGATTTGATAACTCCAGCAGTAGCAGCTGTTGCTGCCTTGCGACTAAATATAAATACGTATGCATATAATCGTGTAGGTATAACGTAGAATTATATATTACGTAAATGTGTTTATAGTATATACTTACAGCCATGGAAATAATAGACAATAGTTATTATGTCTACGTCTACAACTTGCGTGATAAGACTATGTAATAAAATCTAAAACTCCATTGTAGCACCATCAAATACGGCAAATAATGGTAATAACTATAAAATATTACAATCATTGTATAGGATTATATAAAATTTACGGCGTCATTACGCCAATATTTTATAAACCATCGACCATAGTTCCGCCAAAGCAGCATGTTTATGCCAAAATAATTACAATTATTTTTAAAAATCATAACAAATTAGAACGAATGTTTGATACAATTTATATATAGGTAAATTTTATTATTCTACGTCCGGGTGCGACGAATCGACAACGGCGTTATTGAGTTGTTCGGATACACGTATAAATTATTCGTTGTACACTCGATAATAAAATATGCGTTTACGTTTACCCAGATGGCATAATTTCCGCGGTAATAAATAATTATTTAAATTCTAAAAAGTAAATTTAAACTCCCAAAGGAATAAGAAAACTAACTTACGTATTACGTAAACATCATCACTTCCCGGGCGAATACTGTACGTATACACAGTGCACACCATTGACGTGGACTACTACAACCTTATAACAGCTTAGAACTGAAAATATTGTGGTTTATGAAAAATAAAACCTGAAGTAACGCAATCATTTTTTGCGACAATAATTACATAATTTTAGCACCCCTACATTTTAGGTCTAGTTGTGCCTATCGGGCCCTTAGTCTGTTTGATGACGATTTTATGCATATATAAAAAACATATATCATTAAAAAATCAATACATTCATCACTCTTCTCAAAATCTAAAAGTAGTAGGTATAGTTAATAGTTATAGTAAAAGTAAGATATTAACAAAATTAGTTTTGTTTTACAATTAATAAATTGCCTCTTGACCAAAGTAGATTTGTATTAGGTATTGATTATTTTTATAGTTTTTTTTATTATAATATTTTAGATTTAATATATTAAATATGTAATGCGAATGAAACATGCATTTTTATTTTTAATTTTTTGTGGCTACTTTAAAATATTTCCATTAAGCAAAATAATTACTTACTCACAGATTACGTCCTCAACAATTGAACCACCTTTTTTCCCTGAATTCGGTGCCACCTACAATTTATTATTTTTTCAAAGGCTTAAATGTATAGGACAGAACACAAGCACCATATAAGTATAAACCAAAACCTTGAGGGTGTTAAATTATTCTATGTTGATAACGTTCCTGCCGCATGCATAGGCACGCATGTCTGTAAAAATTGTAAATAAATAAACATAATATAATGATTAATTTCTACCTTGAAGGTCAATATAATCTAAAAAAAAAATTTGTAAATTAAATAATACATATGTTAATGTCAATGTTATTAATGTGTAGCTAGTAGTCAATTTTACGTTTTTAATAAAAGGCGAACATTTGGACTAGTCAATGGGCGGGCATAGTCTATAATTACAAAATATAAAATATTGTATATATTTTTGCATACATATCAACATTAATTTACAAACACCACATCAATGTTGAATAAATTAGAAACTGAAATATCATTTATATATTAATAAATTATATTTATCATATTGAGCATGCTCGTAACAGTTTCCGTGTTGAACACGATTTCGTTGGATTCGGTGCGGATGGACGATTCGTTCACGTTCCCTTTCGTCGACGTGTTGCCGTCTGCTGATAAAAACATCAAATGTGACTACGTGTGTAAATATATTGTTACACTCTACCCGCATACATTGCACACTTTGAACCTGTTTCTTGAATGCGACGTTTATGTATTTCACTGGGGTCGTGAAGAGACATTTTGAGACACTCGACGAACAACTCAAAGAAGCGATAGTAAACGAGAACGAAAAAAAAAATTAAAGATCGCGATCAAACACCATCAAAAGGACAGGTGTTGAAATTAGGGTTCCAACCCACCCCCTTCCCACCAAGACGTAGGAGTGTCTACTACTGGATACCTTGCGTATGTAAAATATAGTAATATACTTTAAAAGTTTCAAGTACCCACGATTAATATTTTTAAATTACAATAAAATAACTTAAATGGTTATTCTTCGTTTAAATATATAGGTATCTAATTTTGTCTAAATTTAAACATAAAACATCTATTAAAAAAACTGTGTTTATATATGTTTTAGATTCTTAGCGGAGCGAAGATTAATTTTGATTTTACTATGTTGTGTTTTGTTTTTTTCATCATCTTTTCTGATAGGAAAGTGAATCTAGTTGGTTTTTCGGGAGCTCAAAAATAAAAAATTCTCAATAGTTTTTAAACGCGTTGGAAAAACAAACAAAAAAAATTAAAGATAAACGGAAGTTTTTTCGCAAAGCAAATTATTGACAAAATCAATTTTTTTAGTGTAACAAAAGAAATAATGAATAAAAATAAACACATAAAAATGTTCACCAAATGTTTAAATAAGCATTTTTTAAACACCAAAAAATGTTTAATATATTTTGACCTTTTTTGAGCTATAAAAATTATGCTATAATTAGTTGAAAAATATTTTAAATATATTATGTGGTTAGCGATTAAACATTTTCAATAATTTTATATGATATATAATTTTGTAAAATATGACTACCCTGTTGAATAAGCAGTGCAAAATAATATTAACTTTATATTCAGTTCTTACAACAAATACATAAATATTGTGTATATAAAAAAAAATGAATTTTTATAAATGTACCTCTAGTTCTTTTAAAATTTTAAAGAATATAATACTTTATTATTAATTCATGATTATATAATAACGATTAATTACACGAAATTTAAGTTTATAATCGCATGATTTAATTGTATAACTTATCTTTATTATTTTTAGGGTTATATTCATCAATTATTATAGAGTATACTCGTAAGTATAATTAGTAGTGTGACAGACCTCATAACAATTACAATTTATTGCACTTATGGAAATAATATGTATGATTTATTAAGTATTTAAATGTGTTATATTATTTTCTCTATGTGTATAATTTTATTATTTACAGCATGGTATTTTAAATGGTAAACACTTATTTTCTCAAAGATCATTAACAATTTTAGAAAATTTGAAGTCAATATTATGCAAAATATAAATTTTAAAAAAATATATTATTTTTTTACACTATTTCATTTTTATAATTTTTTATCAACATAAAAAATAAGATGATAAAATAAAGAAAAAATATTATTTTGAAATGTCTTTAAATTAGGTATGTAAAACAAATATTAATTGCAAGAACGTTTATTTACATTATAAATGATGTCAATACTTTTTTCATAGAATGACTGTTTGTCGTGTACCTATATATAAATATTTATAATTATTTTAACTTTTTAACATTAGAACAACATTTTCCATTAGAATTTAGAGCTGGGTCCATTTTCACCATAAACTTAAATCTACTTATCGAAGTAATTAGTGTTATTGTTTATCTATTATAAATGTAAATGTTATAAATTATAATCAATGTTTACAAATAAATGTAATCATATACTTCCGAAGTTATTTTGAATTACTTAAAATTTCTCAGTTGCTGTTTTTTCAGAAAACAAATTATTATTGATTATTATAGATATACGTTTATATTTATTTCAGATCCTAAAATTTATATACATAATGTTTAATCCCTTATTAACTTCAATCAATCGCCAATTTAAAGAAACTGCAGTATGAAAATAAATTATATATTTGTATAAATGAATAATATCATAATGATATTAACTTTTTTTTATAACTCTGAAATGTTTCTTTAAACCAAATTGTATTTGTCAGTTAAATAAAAGTAATTTTATTTATTTCAGATCTTAAAATATCTCACATAAACAGTGTTTAACACCTTACTACCTACAATAAAATGTCATCATGCCGATTCTCGTGCGAGACATAGGTAATTAAAATTCATAAAATAATATTTCAAAAATTTTAATTTTTTTTTTACGTAGGAAATAAGCGAGACCTGTTAATTTCCTCAAATTGTATGCCTATTTTATTTTGCGGTGAAATGACTTTTTGAGTGAGTTTTAAAAATAAGCTTAGAAGTTAACTGGAACAGTAAGCTAAATATTTAAAAAAAAAAATGTTTAAAAAGTTAATTTCTAATAGGAAAGTGACGGAAAGACGTGGTTTTGGATTACTTCATACGTTAGTTTGATTTTAAAGGGTGAAGGATGGTTGCAATAAGGATGAGACCTTTTTTGTAGTAGTTATCTAGTATGCAGCAGAAAAAAATATGTTTACTTAGTAGTACTGAACGTTATCAAAATAAGGTTCATTGTAATGAACGAAAATCAGATAATTTTTATCTGCATACTTATTTCTCAATGTTTTCATTTTTTACGTTTTATATAGTTTCCAAGATTAACCATAATAATCTTATTTGTGACCTTATTAAATTATTTTGAAAATTCTAAACTATATGAGTTCAACTTTCAGAAATGTATTATGGCCGATACATCCGTTCGCCGAGATATCCAGAACTTCATTGTACACCATGGCTGAACAAAAAATATTATTTTCCATCCAACAAAAATTGGATTATTGGTATTCAAAATGTTTTTGAGAGGCTTTTTTTTTTTTATTAAAACTATTATTAAATCATCAAACAGATATTTATTTACTAAATATTAGAATAATATAATATAAATCCCAATACAATAAAAGTATTTCCAAAAGAAAATTTCGTAAATGTTTCAAATTATATACTTGTAAGCAGGGCTTGCAAACGTTAAAGTAACGTTATTATTATAACGTTTATATACGCTAAAAAAGATTAAAATTTATAAATGTAATTAAAACGGAAAACAGTAAACAAAAATAATTAAATACTATAAAATAATACATGACAATTAACAAAATGTATAATATATCATTAAACAAAACGTAATTTATAGAATATCATTAAATAAAAAAACAATGTAAAACGAAATAATTTAAAATTCCTTTACTTAAAAGTTATAATATTAGTTCGTGGAAATATTTATTCCACGTTACTTAGCAATCAATCCAAAAATAGATTTTAGAATGTTATTCCATGTCGGGGCCATTCACCGCATTAGATATTATTTTTAATGATAAACAATAAAAGCAAAAATTTTATAACGTTTAGATTGTAAATAACGTAAAACGAAATTTTGATTTTATATGCAAGCTCTGCTTGTAAGTTGTAATCGTTGTACTTAAATACAATTTAATTGACAACAGAAACATTGGCGAACCGAAAGGCTCAATTTTGATGTAGCTGCGTTAACTTTTCAAAGGGACGGTGGCAGTAACGCCCTAGTTTATGCTAAGGTCCGATCACAGCGTCACACGTATCTACGACACTATTGAGTATAGCTCATTGTTCGCGGCATTAAATATATTGTATTTTAAGTTTTAAAAGAAAAATGATGTATAAATTATATAAAATGAACCTATACGTAAAGTATTTATAAAAATAATAATAATTGCTGAATTTTGTGGGATTTAAAAACGCGTGTTTAACACAATTTATGAAGGTAAATTATATTGTTCTACGATCGGGATGTGGTGAAACGACGACATTTTGAGTGGTTCAAACTCACGTATTTTATGCATTGCACGCTCGAAAATAAAATATGCGTCTACGTCACCCGAGGAGCCGATTGCGCGTGCTAATAAATATTTATTTTAAGTCTAAATGATTCTAATTACTCAATGTTAATTCTTAGGTACATGTATGGTTTATAATACTATTATACGGATATAAATTATATCGTATTGATGGTGCCGCCTCGGTATTACATTGGCTGTATTTTACCGCTGCCAATACCTGCAATAACACTGTAGCTACCGCCAGACAAATTATTTTTTTTTTGCTTTTCGACTATTAACGCTATCTATTGTCAATTAATTAACTAAAATGTAGTGCAACACATTATCACGGCCAGAGAGCAATCTATGTATTATGTGTGATCAATGGTATTATATACGTTCACCAGACACTGAAGAGATTTTTAAATATCCCAAAGTAACTATAGCCCCTTCAGATCTCCCCCCCCCGAGAAACGACACTGCCTAGCTTAGGTGTAAGGTGTAACTGAATTAACGGTGGAAGTAGGTGGCGGTGGTAAGTTACAGGTACATATTATTATATTAAAATAACAACCGCCTGGTTATTATGGATACGACGAAATAGATGTTTTTCGCCGGATAAAATGATAGTCGACAGCAGCATTCATTTGCCCAAAATGTTTTTGTTGAACCTATCGATATTAATCGTGACGACGGGTCAGTGGTGGATTTACTGGGAAACAGTGTCGGCGGCGGCGGCGGCGGCAACGGAGGCAGTCGCCGGACAGGATGAGCCGTCGTTCGACTACGGCAGCGCAGCCAACGACCGTTCGGATTTAAGGTACCTCCAACAACAACTGAACGAAATAATGACGGTCACGTCCGCCGGCCGGCCGACCGTCGGACACGCGCTTGGCGCGACCGGGCCGAAAGCTGTCCCGTGGCGGGACCGGCTGTCCGCCGGTTTTTTCAGCCACCGCCGTCGGTCGAACGTCATCGACGAAAGGCCCGCGGCACGCCGTCGGTTCACGCAGCGGCCGAAAGACGTTGACGCTGACAACGCGAAAAGCGTCACCAACAACGACTACATTGACGGCGACGCTGCGAACACTGTCGGGTCCACAGCCGCAAGGTCCACAGACGACGACCGAATCCTGTTCGGCACCGAAGGCGAGTGCGCGTCGGCCAACCAAGGGCGGGCTTGCGTGTGTTACATGACAGACTTTTTGGATCTGGTCGGCCAACGTTTGGACGAGGCACCGGCGACCGGCAACGACGACGACGACGGCGGCGGCGGCGGCGGCGAAACGGCCGCGTTACGGTGTCGGTCGTTCAAGCCCGTCCCGGTGGCGTTCGTCATTTATCCCGCTACCGTCACGGCCAGCGGCGACGTTACGGCCGAGCACAACTCGGCTGATGTGATAGTCGAGCGAAACGGTGATAAGAGCGGTGGCCGGGGCAGAGGTGGTGCTGGCGACGAAAAGGCTGTGGTAACCTCTCCCTTATGGAGAGAAATAGATTTCAACGACGTGGTTAACTACCGGCTGGAGAAGTCCTCGGACGGTAAGCATAGACGTAATCTATGACGGTGGTGGGGGTTATAGGGTGAAGTTACCCCTTTACGTTTTTATAGTGGGGGACTACAGATGATAAAAACATGGAGAGGACGTAACGTCTTATCAGCTGTGATCTAATGATTCCAGATGAGATCATTTGTTTACAAAGTGATATTAACATTATCAACACGTGTAATAAGTAATAGCAAAAAGCAAAATTGAAAATTTAATGCTTTTTAAATGTTCCCAAAATTCTTTCCATTTCGGTGATCTTTTTTAAAATTTAATAATTATATTTAAGTCCTCATCAAATGTCTTGCTTAAACTGGCTTCCCGAAAAACACCTTCATACCACTCTTGTTGTCTTGCAAGAGGATGAACTTTATTATGTTATAAATATAGGTATATTTAATCGAAAGCAATTGTAAAGGCTAGATGTCGCGTCATATTACGTTCATAATTTCAATTCCTTAAAAAAAGTTGATTGAAAAATTCTATAGATGAAAGTAATACCAGTAAAACATTATTTAATGAAATATTTTAATTTATCAGAGCCAATAAAACGGCTTTTTTTGTATCCGTATTTATAGCAAACATATCTTGTTTAGATCACTACGCAGTGCAATACGGTCTGGTCGGAAGCGACGCCAAAGTCCAATGTTTGATCAACGGCAACAGAACAAGAATGAATACATTCAAATGGGATTTTAAAAAGGACAAACATAAAACCAGTAAACATGCATAAAGCTATATAGTAAAATTTGAATCAGTTAAAGTTAAATATATAATAAAGTTTATATAGTATATATATATTACCTACATTAATTTTGATTTCCGTTTCTTTGACACGGCTCCCTTCGCCAACTCCAATGACACCACTGCAGGGAGCCGCGACACACAACTTAAACACCTTTGGGTTAAACAATAATAGTTTCATCTTATACTTAGTCACATTTCACTACTATATGTATTGTATTTTTTGTTGCAAGATTCTACGATCACCGGCACAGACACGAATATCCTATTGATATTGGGCTTGGAACCCAGAGACAGCAAAAATTACACTTGCACACCAACAACGGATGTGGTCGGAGACTTTAAAAATGGCACTTCCTACAAGCATTACGTGTTAGGTACACATAAATATGATGACGGTGATAATAATAGTGATAATTATTATTAAGTATGCTAATAATAATACGAACGCGTGTCTTGACACTGATTAAGTATATGCTTACACAAAAAATAATTTTATGACTTCGAAAATATATTACTATTTTTAGTTTTATAAATAATGCAAACAGGGTGTAACAGAAATAGCTGACAAATGTTATTAGGTATACAATTAGTTACTTACATCTGTCAGATATTTCTGTTACATTTGCATATTATACTATATGTAGCTTCTCTGTACTCATGATTTGTAATTGAACAAGTTGTTAGTTTGGCGCATACCCGGGGGTTTAAAGATGTCGATTAACACTTCTCAGAAAATTGAAAAATATTTATTATTTAAACGATCTTTTTAGTATTTTTGTAAGTAAAAAAAAAAGCAAAAACACCTAAAACTAAGAATTTTATTATGCCTAAACTCAGATTTAATTGGTTCGGTGGGAGGGTCCCTAGAGATAAATATGATTCACGCCCTTGAGAAAAATATATTGTGTGCCACTATTAACGATGAAAAAGTAAAAGACTGTGGTTGGAATCCTAATAACGAGTAACGACTAACTTGTATATTTGTATATCGGGGATGATATAAATTTTTTTTAAAAACGTCTCTCATTGCCAATACCTACTAATAAATACCATTTAAAATGACACGCGTCTGTACCTGTGCAATTTTGAAAAGCCGTCGAAAAAGCTATTTATGAGATCCGTGGCTCAGCGGTTTACAAGACCCGTGATGGCGGCCGTTGTACTCGTGAAATAATCGGTCCCGTGCAAAACCAATTACCAAATTCCATCCGTACCGAACTATGTCCGGAGGGATCGTCTCGGTACGCATGCAACGTCATCGTCGAAAAACCAATGTGTTCCGAAGACGAAGTAACGCACTATTTATTATGTACTATAACAGGGTCGTTCACTAAAAATATTTATAAAGGAGGGGAAGGGGGTAAATTCCCCTCAAGTAAGTGACTTAGGGGGAATATTATACCTTATTCTTTTAATCCAAATATAAATTATTAAAACAGTGCTTTTATAGCTACTACAGAAAAAAATAATTAGGTATATTAATATTAATTTTAATTTATAATAATTTTTTTTATATCTATTATTGATATGATTCTATCTGTCATAACTACAATTATAATTTATAAAACAGTAGAGTTTGATTGAATATTCACTCGGAGAACAATCACTGCGTATTAAATACATGTTTAATATAAATTATAATATATTTATAATACAGGGGTGTAGGCGTGTAGCCAGGAATTACACACACACACACACAAAATCTAAAATTTAGATGCTAAAAAAATATACATACATATTAAAAATTATACTGCATGTATAATTAATAAGTTTTGCAATTTTAAAATAGAGAACAATGGAAATACAATACTTGGTAACGTTAAACGACAAGGCCAATTATTTGGCTCGAATCAGAACTAGCAAGAAAGGCCGAATCGCTCTGCGTTACCAAAAACTATTGGCAAAAATATCGAATGTCTTAGCTTCAAACCTTAACAAAACGTTGACAGTTCAAAGTAAATATGCACTTATACACACTACACACACACGAATAGAGATGTATTTAAGGGTGGTTGGAAAGGGGTCAAGGAGAACTTTTGTAGACATTCCTACTAAATATTGTCAGATCTCATCGCTTGATTAAAACATGTTGGCATTATATAAATTAGGCACTTTCCTTAAAAGCTCATAAAAATTAAAACATAAAAGCTATAAAAAATAGTAAAAAAATATAATTTTTAATAACTTAAAATTATGTAAAAAAAATGTTCAAAAACTTTTACAGCTTTTGAATTAATAAGTGCTAACGTTAAATAGATCGATTACCCGGTATAAAAAAATGACACAAGATTTTGATGTCCAATACTCCAGTGTAGCTGTGTTCTATCTTCTATAAATATTTAATTTTATCTATTCACTTGTTAATTGTTATGTGCACTTACATATTTTCTGTTTTTCAGTAATGTCCAAGCTGTCGTTGATCGACACACATTTTGATTCAGACTACAGCCGAATTAATTTGAAAAAGTTCGTTTCCTGTGCACCAGGTTTCGGTATTCGGGAGGTATTCTGCGCTGCTTGTCCGCCACATCATTTCAGTCCGGATAAGTCTATCGAATGTTTGAAATGCGCCAAGGGTTTCCATCAACCAGTTGCCGGATCAAAAAAATGCGTCAAGTGTCGAAATATTTTTTCCAGTGGCTGTTTTGTGGTAGGTATACCTATACTGCACTAGGTACTAAATAACCACCGCTCAATAATTATTTCCTCATGGAAATCTTTATCGTAACATAATTATTGATAATTTTCTGACAATATAATATACTACACTACATACAGCTAGTACCAAGTAGATAGGATAGGTATAATTGGTAAGCAATACTGAGCTTCCATGATTTTCTGTAAATATCAATTAGATACATATTATTTAACCACTAATACTATTTGGAGAACAGTGAAAAAATATTTAAGGTAGGTGTAAATATATTAAATGTGACTCGTGGAAAATGAATTTCAAGCTGCCACTGCTATAGAGGCACCATTTGGTGGTGGGGGGGGGGGGTGTCGGGGTTTACTTTGGTACTTCTATTTTGTTTACGTTTATTGTCCTATAATATTTGTACTGGCAGTGAAAAAAAATTGGCATGCTTGGCACTCCTATTAAAAATCTCAAATGGTGCCATTGCACTGCTAGTTTACCTTCAGTAGAGTCTCGATAATCCAGATATCCTGTCAATCAAGGGTGATGAAGTTTATTTTTTAATATGCACTTGATCATACATAATAATATACTTATATAAGAACCATTTTGTATTTATTAATTTAATAACATATAAACTAAAAAAGTTATTTAATTGACAATTACTAAATATAAGTAGTATATACTATATATATATACTAATTATAGTATGTATATATTATTAATTATTATTATAGAAGTTGAAAAAAATGGTCATAAGGAGAATATACCCTCATCACTCCCCATTTGACCACCCGTAAGAGCTATTGTGAAATAAGAATAGGAACATACTAGGTGCATTTTTAACAAAATGTTTAGTTATTACCTATTTAAAATATTTAAAAGTTTTCCTATCGCTATATGTCTATATGTGTGTTTAACGTTGACTTACCTTAATTTACTTAAGTAAATGTTTTTCATTTAATTGCATTTAACTGACCTATATTATATGCAGATGACAAGCTAATCGTATTTAGATTTTAGATTATCGAAGGTGCAGGCATGTTTGTTTTAAATATTAATATTTACACATAATTATATATTTATATGTATCTATACGTGCTATATATATCATATATTGTCAAATTATAACTTCTGTGTGTGTGTTTGCAGAAAGAAATTTCTCCAACAGTTTATTACTTTATGGGTTTCATTTGTTTATTGATTTGTTCAGTCTTTGCAATTTCCTGTGCGTGTTGTTGCCGTGAAGAGAACGAAGAAAGTATGTTTGTACTTATAATTACTACATTATTGACTATTGCCTGTATGCATTTAGGTATGTTAGTTACCCATGTATCTGATATACATCATAGTCCATACCATAATATTATAGCATATTATCAGTTGGATATTAATATTTATATATTATCACTATTACGGTAGATAGCATGTAACTATAGTGGGTACAGTATTATTCGAACATGTGGTAAAATATAAAGCTTAAATATATATATATATATATATATATAGTCGTAAAAAGTATACCTACTTTAATTTTTCCTAATATATATTATATAAACGTATTATAGTGTATACATATATCATCGTTTTCGGTGCATCTATATGGTCTAACCCTATGGTGATGCTTACAGGGCTTTCAACAAAGCTAAGCCCACCACTAATTTAAAATTTGGTCTAGTTTAAACACGCCATTTACATTATTTTTATTTTTACCCCCTCCCCCCTCAACGTAACAATAAAAATTCGTCAAATATTTAATCAAATATAATTTTTATGTGACTAATAAGCCGTTCAAATATTTATTACATATTTCAGGTATAAAAATAATACCAAGAAAATTTAAGAAAAAATTTAAAAAACCTAAAAAGTACAGCTTACTGTCTTCCACCCAAATCGAAGATACACCAGGTAGCAGCAGCATTATAAGCCAAAGTTATGGTAAATTTAAAAAACTATTAAAATTAAAAAAAAAGTCCAAGCCTAAAATAATCGGTTCAAAATTACTATTCAATAACGCACACGAAAAATACAATCAACTAATTCAGGATAATCAAATTACCGAAGAAAGTAATACGACTAATTAATTTTCTATTTTTGTAAACAATTTGTATGTTTATTTGATACCTTACCCTACTATTGTAATACATAAATCTTTTCATTTTCTTCTTCTATCGTATAATTATTTCAATCATTAATCTAGTATTTAAGCATATCAATCCGATTTCGGAACATATGTAATATGTATTATCTAGCTATTATGTTTAGAAATTATATATTATACTATATAAGGCTCGATTACTCGGATTTTAATGTAAATATATATTAAATGTTTACTGTGATTTATTATTTCGTGTATTTAGAATAATGTTATTTATTAATATTACCTTTACTGAACTGCACATTGAATTATGAATATGATTTGAAATAGATAGTTTTTATTTTTTTGTTTGACCTGCTATAATTTAACCTCTCCTAATTAAATTATCGTGGATCCGGTTTTTGGGCAAAGATTTCATGGAAAAATCTTAGCATTAACTTTAAATTAAACTATTTTTGTATACATTTATAATCTCGTCTGGAGATAGAATTAATGGTAAATAAACCCCTGACGGACGACTATGATGTTAGGTTCCCTGCAATTACTGAATTGGTATCATTAATCTCGTAGAGTTTTTTTATTTATTTTTTCATTTAAGATTACATCCATTTTAACACACTCACTTAAATTAATATACGCATAACAAGCTGTTAGGTTAGTTGCCACAAAACTGACGAGACACAAGCATAACCAATTACCTATCTATTTGATGTAATATTATATTTATATCATTATATTAGAGATACAAATACAATTGTTATAATTAATATTACAAGAATTTTCTCGGTCATCGAAAACCTAATCAATTATCAAAGGATTACCGATATGTACATAACATGGGAACCATTTCAAACAGTTTTATGATATAATTTTTTATCGGGAACGAATTAATACACTTTATTTGACTCGGAAACCAATTCCGTATTAGTCGTATTATCGTTCCTGAGAATTTTTTAACGATCATTTTTGGTCAATCGTTGATAATCTCGAAGATAATTGGATAGGTACTAGGCAGACTAACTCGAAGACAAAGAAGAAGACCTAAGCAACCAAGTCCATTCGGCCAACTAACTAAATAATTAAAAAAAATAAAATGTCTTATTTTAAACTCTGAGTGGAACGAAGAATGTATCGATTTTAGAATGATGTGTATTTTTTCTGTCTGTATGCATGATAAATTGTTAAAATAATGCTTCAATTTTCTTCAGTATTTTTCTAGTGGAAAAGTGATCACTGAATCTAGTTGATACTTTTCAGGAGTCATTTTTGAAAATTCCCAATAGTTTTTAAAAGCGTCGGGAAAAACAAAAAATAATTAAGAAAAAACGAACATTTTTACGCAAAACTGGTTTTTAACAAAATTGATTTTATACTTTTTTTAAAAAAAAATATTTGGGAACTATGTACAAATTTAGTAATTATGCATGTGTACTCTAAAATATGGAAATGTTCTAATCATTATATATTTGCATATAAAATATTCATTATATTTAAATATTAAAAAATGTCGATTATCTCTGTATATATTATGGTAGGGTCTTCGCGATTTTTTATAAATGTTATTGCTATTATATGGTACATACTTACATTATCATCATGTGTTATACCTACCACTACATACATTGTTTAAAAATTTAAATCATAGGTTTCCAAACTTTTTTTGTGGAAACTTGAATTGTACGGGAAACGGGAACAGCGTAGATAAGTGCATACTAGATTTGTTTGTAATTTTACTGCAACATTTAGATACCTACACAATACCAATAATAATTTTGTTTATAAAGTATGTACATATACAAAATACACATATTATGTACCTATATTTTCTAAAAAATAAAAATACGAATAATCCCAATTAAATATTTCACGGGTTAAGGCCTCCGGTGCTGGCCATTTATTAAGGAGCAAATTATTGGCAATCTTATTCACATATTGTTTCGGCGTCGCGCGATCTTGTGAATGTGTGTAGTGTAAATGGTTATTATATATAATAGTGTAAGAGAATCTCTCTATTATCCGTATGAACGACGCGAATGCACTGGCAGGTACATATCATATTACTAATAGATAACGAATTATTAGTTGCCCTTTTGACAGACATAAATGACTTTACGGGAAGATGGACAACCCATTGTCAATTGAATATTTTCAGATAATTTATTTTTTAATTGATAAAGAACAATATTATACAACCTGCCTTGAACTCAGATTTTTTTATTAGATTTTAATAATTTGTAAAAAAAGCTTAAAATTGTCTTTTTTTAAGACATTTAAAAGTTTGACATTAAAATGTTATAAAACAAAGTTCGATACGGGCTTTCCTTTTATCAGTTAAAAAAAATAATCAAATTTGGTTGATTCTACGGGTCAGGATCATTATCCCCGTAGTGTGTTTTTGAAGAAAAAATAGCATTAGCATCGGGTGCCTTAAAGTAGCAACTATTATTTGTGGACTGTAGCGCAATCGTTGAATCGTGTAATTCTTTTAGATGCGGAATTGGTTTCTTTATTCTAGATTTTTCATAGCAGTTCTTCTAGATGTAACAGACAGTCTTGATATAACAACCAACTGAACTTAAATCGATATTATTTGTAAATTGTATTGGCAGAATGACTGAATCTGTGTTAATAAACTAATTAAAAATGAATAAATTCTAATCTAAACTATAATAATTATAGTAAATATATAAATATAAAATACTTGGATACTCCCAATATTTTCACGGTCACCAATGGTCTCTACCAACAACCGCATTTTAGCTATGGAATAATTGTCTCACAATAACCCTTTCGATCCGCCACTCGCATTGCTCGTTGGTCATTATTAAGGGGCAATATTTAGGCAATATGCAATTAGGTTGGCCCATGGCATTAATTGTGTTAGTCGTAAACGATGATTATAGTGTGAGTGTAGTTGTATACGAGTACCGCTGAGCTATCTACGTACGCGCTGGGCTCGCGCACACGTCAGCGGCACCGTTGGTTATAAATGAAATACGTGTTTTTTTGCTCAATACAGGCTTTACAGGAAAAACTCTCACGCCTCGTAGAGTGGTCTGATTTTATTTATTTATTTTCTTGTTAGAAAAAAGACGATTTTCTACAGAGCGTATTGGTCTTTGATTTAAAAAAAAAAATTTTGAAATACTAAAATTTTGAAAATTTAAGTCCAGTGCGGCCTGTAAGAAGTGTTTATCTTTCGACAAAATAAAAAATTATCGAAATCGGATCACTCTGCGAGAGTATTTCCTGTAAGACATGTTTTTTGAGCAAAAAAACAGGTCACGTGCAGGCCCCTTTAAACCGCAACTGCTTTAGTTTCAGATTAATGGTTATACATCTATTACAATATTAAAGTACCTTTAGGGTTTAAGCTAAGACAGTAAATAATTGTACACTTTTACATAATATATAAGTAGTGTAAACATTAATAATACTTCATGTTTATTTTATCAGAATGCTCATTGGGCATTGAGGCTTGAACATTAATTATTATTGTTTCCTATTTAACATTCGTCGGCACTGGTCTAAATATTTCAACGCCAAATACTGAACTATAGACGCTCTCTGCATTGTAAAAATACCCTGCATGTATGAAAAAATAATAAATGTTTACATGAAATTCAAAAAAAAAAAAAAAATTTATGAAAACGAATAACATTGGTCAGTTGGAATCTTTAATAAATATTGTTATTAAAAATAATAACTATATAAATTAGCCAGTAGCCTGCACGTAAATAGTGGTGACTGGAATTGGCGTGCGTACGGGAGTGGAAGGGTGGACAGCTGTCACTATTGCATCGAGCTAAATTTTTTTTTCAAATACAAGGCAATCATATCACTTGAATCATGCGACAGATATTCGTAAATTATCTTTGAAATACAATAATGATAATTTACAAGGATTGTATTGAGTACCAAAAATACTACTCCCCCCTCATTAAAGTTATCGCGCAGCTAGTGGGGAGGGGCGACCTGGTGACCGATGGACGATGGTCGAGTGCCGTGTAGACAAGAACGCGTATCGTTTGTGATTGAGACAGTGTGTCTGTTTTAAGTTAAATATTTGGTGTACTTCGAAATGATTTCGAGTTGCCCCTCCCTAAACAGTGCTTCAGGCACGCCACTTATGTGTAAGAATATGCAGTACTGCACTAATGCACTCGGTACAGGCGTACAACGATATACTGACTGTACCATTGTGGAAAATTTAAAACTCATTTGTAGTATTCGCACTATACCTAATATCATAATTCATAATATCAATATTGTTATTTATTATACAACAACAAACATTAATAAATAAAAGTTTTATTATTATTTTCTGATTATTTAATAAATATAATGAAAATGTGTGAGGTATCTTGTATACCACTTGTGGTTGTAGCAATGGCAACACTGTTTTTTTCCGGTTCAAAAAGTGGGATATCAAAATGGTGGCGGACGTATTCGTGATAGGTATTTTGTTTTGTTTTTTATTTATGTTTTGATTTTGGTTCGCGAAAATTCAAATTCTTCGTCTTAGTGCGAAACAATGTAATTTCGACACTCTTTGGATTGCCAAATCCTAAAATGATCGCCTCGCCAATGGCCGAGGCACAGGACGTATGCGCATCGGATCCAAACTTTGCGATTATATTTGCTTTCTGCGAACGGTTCGGAGACAGTTGTGGTGTTACTATTCCTACGTTCCAAGAGTTACAAGAAATGTTAGAGAAAACAACCGAAGGTAAACGTTATAATCTATTATATGTTAGACAACGTTACATCCTAATATGTATGTATGTACAGACATTTTTCAATACAAACAGTCCAACGCTTATTGTCGATTCAAACACTAAACTATGTTATCAGACACTTGATCCTATTCATATAATTAAATACTTATAAAACTATCTCAATGTTTTCCAATAAGTATACATACATATAAGTATACTTATTTATTAACTCATCAACAATATATATTATGTGTACTAATGTTAACTATACCTACCTATTACATTTTCTATTAAATTCGTCTTAAACACTTAATAATGTAAACAATTGTTTTTATTAATATTGCATTTTTTAGCTATAACAAAATTTTAATTATCTAGGTAGATACAAATATATTATATACACACATATAATATGATTTGTATAACCATTGATATTTACACTATAAATTTTAACTTTAAGGTGAATCTAGTATATTATTGCTTTTTTAAGTAATTTATGTGTTGGTTCATACTGTTTATCAATATTAATATAGGTATTGTATTATTATTATTATTGACAAATATTTTATTAATTCTTATGAATATTAGTAATTCACCATGTTTAAAGACATTTTCTCATGTTTATACTTTTTAAAAACAAGAAAATATACATAAAATCATAGGTTGATTAGTATAATAAGATAATTTGTTATAAGTTTTAAATTATAAATAATTTTGGATAGTAGATGCTTGATATATAGAAACAAAATTTTAATTAATAGGATTAGATGGTTTGGTTTTTATTTAAATGCAGTTTAAGCTGATATTTTTTTTCTTTAGACTCAACATATAGAGACCATCAAAAGAATTAAAGGTTTAAAAAAAATAAATCATAAATGTACAAATTAATTTAGATAATCAAGTTATTATTAAAATTAATATTCAGGTAAATATATTATGTCAATAATCTAAGTTGAGGTAGAAGCTCTAGTTGACTAGCTCAAATAAAAATTATTTATTTTTAATTTAATTTCAATTTGTATTAATATTTAATTCAATGAATTTAAGTTAAGTCGTAGATGTGATAGGTAATTTGATTTTAATTTACACTTTTAAAATAAAATTACTTAGCATAAGTACTATGTTGATTTTAGTTCCAGATGCATTAGTTGATTTGCATATAAAGTTATTGCGCAGAGTCAAAAAGAGTGTACATGCAGATAAATGGGAAAGAGCAGTTTTAAAATTCTGTCAAGAATATTCTGTACCAGAATTTTGGGAATTAGAACACTATGGATATAAAGGAATTTCTGTAAAACTAAAATTAAGAATTTTAAAAGTAATATAATATCCAACCTTTATATAATGATAATGTTACCATCATTCTTCTTTTCTTCACTAGACTCTTTTTGAAGCACAATTCGACAGTAATGTTAAATTTAAGTCCGAAATAAATAAATTAGAGAGCTCCACACTTCATTCTCAACCACTAGGCTGGGATAGATCAGGCGTAGCTTATTGGGTACAATTTGACCGAGCATGTAATCTTCGAGTTTACAAAGAAGACATTGATGAAGACACTTGGAAAATTGTGGCAAAGTAAATTTTGTATTATTTTTTAGTTCATGTATTTATTTTAATTATTTTTGGTATATTTTTTCAGAGATCGAAGCACCTTAGTTAATCTTATAAATGAATTATCTGGTGCAAAAGACAACACTCTTGATGATATTGAAGACAGTAATAGTATTGAAACTGGTTCAGATGAATTACCCTCAAATCTGAATCCAGAAAAACACTCTCCTATGATGACAGACAGAGGTATTATTGAAGATAACAAAAAAGAATGTAGTATTACAGATTTAACTAATGTCGAATTGGAACAAAATGAATTTGATCTAGAAGAAAATCCTCTTGATAAATCTATTAATTTTAAAAGAAAATTAAATGAAGATGACAATTTATCTAATAATAGTAATATTCCTATTGTTGGAGAGGAGATTGAAGAAACTGTTATGATAGTAAAAGGTGAAGGTTCTGGGCAGGAATGTGATACTGGTAATCCTGATGAAACTAATACTCAAAATGATACATCAAAAAATGAAGATGTAAAAAAACCAAAATTATGGAGTATTGAAACTATTTGTAGTTCATCTAAAGAAGTCAAAGAAGAAATTGTTTCTGTTCCTAAAACGGGATTTTTTTTTGGTGATGATTCTGTACCATGTTTTAATAGTGTTTCTAATGGAGAAGATTCTTGTGTCGATGACAAAATGTTAGAAGTTGTCCCATCAAATGAAAATATTGCAGAATGGAAAAATAATAAAACCAACGAAGAATCATATAAAAATAAAAAAACGGATGAAAAATCAAATAAGAATTTGGATGAAGTTGATGCTACACCACAGAGCATCAAATCTATAAATTTAGATGAATTTTCTTGTAAAAATGTTTCAAAACAATCAGTTTTTAATATTAAAGTTCACGAAGAAGAAGTTCAGATCACAGAACGAAAAGCTAATGAAGTTTTTACAAAATCCGAATCCAGTATAAAACCTAATACGACCAATGTTTATGGTTCAACATCATTTGACAATTATAGTAAACCTCAAGAGTCTCAGATAAAAAGTATGACAGAAATTGATGAATTTAATAAAGATAATGAACCACAATGTAGTCATAACACTAATAAATATGATACAGACCATAAGGTTGAATGCAAAAAAGTTAAAGTTGATCAAACTAATGATCAACCAACTGATCTTCCTAATTCTGATATTCACATGGTTCAAAAAATAAAAGAACAAGAACATCAGAGTGTGAAATTAGAAGAAAATACAAATCTCAATATTGATCAACGATTGGATGAAAAAGGTCAACAATCAAAACCTAAAAAAATTAGTGAACCTTTTAAAACTGATAAACATACACTTGACTATAAAATACAATCAAATGAAAAATGTATGAGTAAAATCAATCAAAATGATGAAGAAAAACCAGTAGATAACAGTTGTGAAAAAATTATATCAAATGAATCATTTGCAAACACAGTCGGCCAATATGCTGATATTAATGAACAATCAAGTATTGATGTAGTGGAGCAAACTGCATGCATGTTAGATGCATCATTATCAAATGTAGTTGACCAAAGTATAACAGATAATCAAATGTTGTCTAACAAATTCTCCATTATTGATAATGAAGATCCAGTAAATAATTTAGTTAAAGATAATAAACCAGATAAAAAATTATCTGAACATACTGAGCATGCTCAAATTACTGATAATTTGGAAACTAATGCTACTGAAATCGACAATTCAATAGTAAATGTAATTGCCAGTAGTAGTAGAGCATATGATCAAACTTTAACAGACGTCGAACAATGTACCCGAACCTCTAATCAAGATGACGGTAATCAAAATAATAATAAATCTAAGAAAACATCACACAACATTAGCAATATTATTGATACGAATGTGAATGTAGTTAAAGATAGTGTCGAAACAAATGAACAATTAATTAGTTCTATTAATATTGAAATTAAACAACAAGAACATTTTCAAATTACAAATGAAAAAAATGATAAAAACTCATCTAATGCAAATATAATTTGCCCAAAAGTTTTTAATAATAAACATAGTTTAAATAAAATATTACAAAATTCGGAAGATATTAAAGAATTGGCGGAATTTCATAACTCTGAATCTTCTAATGTTGACTTAAAAGTGGACAAAATTAGTTTAGTCAAATCTGAGTTTGAACTAAATATGGAAGAATCAGATTTAAAGAGCAAGGATATTTTGAAGGATTTTACTGTAATCAAAGAAGATAAATTATTAGAAAATGAAAAAAATATTTCACTCATAAATTCAAGTGTTCCAGAAAATCAAAAGGAGATCATTGATGCGTTGGATAAAGTAACAAAAAGTGATAAAGATTATGAATTATCAACAAATTCTATGGACCAATGTAAAAAAGATGAAATAAAACGGGACCATTGTGCTGAAACTAAACAAAAAAAGGTTAAAAAAGAAAAGCACAAGTCATTTAATGTCGAGTATGATACTGATACTGATGTTTGTAATAAAGAAAAATTAAATTTGGAAATATTAAAAAGTGCTCCATGTAACAAAGATATTTCTGTGTATGATTTATCTATACAAGAAAATACATTGAAAATTGAATCTCAAATGGATATTAATGAAGATAGTACTATTGACGTTTTACATAACGGTAAGTTAAAAATTTATATATGTTATACAAATTTGTATGAATCAATTTTAATTTTTTTTTTTTAAAGTGTTAATTATGTTAATATGGTTATTTATATAT
This sequence comes from Pentalonia nigronervosa, assembly GCA_014851325.1. NCBI lineage: Eukaryota > Metazoa > Arthropoda > Insecta > Hemiptera > Aphididae > Pentalonia > Pentalonia nigronervosa. The sequence goes on from JACXSJ010000221.1 coordinate 52,139, forward strand.
TTTTAAACTAAACTTATTTAAATGCATGTTGTTGGTAACATTTAAATAATAATTTTTCATTTTCTTTTTACTCAAATGTCTTTTATTAGATAAAAATGTTATCAACAAATCAATCAAAATTTACAAAAACCTAGAAATTGAAGAAAAGGAAACAAATTCTGATAAAGATATAATAAATCAAAACCTCAAAATAGAAATAAACTCAAACGGTAAGTTAATTATGGAAATTAAATTAATTTACAACAATCTAATGTAAATGATAAAATAATGCATATTTAAAATTATTCAAGATCTGGACGAGAAAGGCGTATTAAAATCTGAAGAACAAATTGGTTCTCCAGTTCATGAGGATATTGGCGAGGAAAATGCCAATAAAACTAACCAAGCAACATTTGAGAAAAGTCGTGAGTATTAATATAAATGTGAAATTATTACAATATTTAGATTCTAAACAAAGCTAGAAATATAGTAAAATTACAATATTATACTTATTTTTTATTTTTCTGTAGACTTCTTTAGAAAAAGTTCCAAGGAGCCATTATAAATTGTAAATCAAATGTAATTGGCCCTTTGATAAGTCTTTTCAATAGTTTATAAAGTGTAAAGAAAAACTGCTGCAACTATCAGATCTCAGCAAGCAACTTCTGCCCAAAACCAATTTCTGAATGCAATGATTTATTTTTTCTTTCAAATTTATAACAGTAATAATTCATCTTTATGGTATAAAAGTGCTTTAATTACAGCTTGGTCACAAGTCTCTGACTTATTTTTATTGTTTTGAAATGGTTGTCTACTATAAAAGCAAATACAATTAATTCATATTATTTTATTTCCATAAATTTAAAGTAAAGTAAATTTTGTATTTGACATTTCAGCTAAAGAAGAGTTTTATGACAGTTTAGTTGTAGATCATACTTTTGAAGACGATAACAATAAAAGTGAAGAAGAGGAAGTTGCTGAAGATACACAAAAAAAAAAAGGGAGACCTGGGCGGAAAAAGGGTAAAGATTTATAAGATATAATATATCTATTTTTAATTTTTTAGTACATATTATGTACTCATATTTAGTTATTTACACATGTACTTAAAACTATAAATTATAATTTTTTATACTAGGAAAAAGAGGAAGGGCTAAAAAAATTATTCCAGTCAAGCAAGAAAGTAAAAGTATTACAGAAGAAAAAGTAAAACGACCATACAAACCTCGCCAAAGAAAAGGTAATGTTTTATTTTTTTATTTCATTCAAAAATAATCAATATATATTATAAAAAAAAGTGTACAATGTACGAGCCGCTAAAACTAAGAACCGTGTCCCTGTACAATCAAATTGTATGATGTGGTAGTACTCTATCCCCTATCCGCGAAGAAGGTTTCTATTTTTACCTGAAGAGCGTACTTTTGAAGATAAATCTATGTATTTTCTCCATTGCATCAATATATTGAATTTTAAATTGTATCGATATATCAAATTAATTGATATATATATTTTTTGTAATTATATCGATTAATTAATACTATTTCGCCTGAAAAACGATTAATAGATATATCAGCACAGGTCATTGTGGAAAATTCCAGAACACTCTCGAATGTTGTGGAATGTTTTGAACATTGTGGATAATTCGAAGCTAAGTTTTCAATAAAAAAAATTTTATCTCTTATATTTTAAAAGTTATTCTTTTATTTCAACTACCATGCAATCTCATATCAACTCCCTAAGCAAAGCCGGGTACCCCAACTATTTTTTTTTATAAATAAATAAACCTTGAATCAATAGCTAAAATTGTATCTTGAAGATTCAAATGATATATTTATTCCCTCATATATTATATATTTATATACAAGGTATAGCATCTAGAACCAGGTTAATCAATCCACTATATGTTACTTGAAAATTATACATTAGAATTAATAAAGTATACAAAAAGCCTTTAGTAACTAATATACTCTCCGTTAGCTAGAATACATTTTTTTTTTAAAAAAAGGCTAATTGCATAATTGCAATATAACATTGGCGTGCTTTTGAAGATATAAAGGTTTAAGGTTTTGCCCTTTAGAAATGCCTAGAACTGTCCAGGTTAGGTTAGGTTAGGTTAGGTCCATGTCCATAACATTTAAGGGTATTCTAGACGTGACAGACCGCGTTGGCTGGTAGCTGCTGCATATATAGATTTTTTTAATAAAAGTTATATCAATTGATTCCTTAATAATTGAACAGTGTTTACAGTTTTTTTTTCCAAAACCTATAAGTTAAAGGGGGATAGTTCAAAAATAATTTTGGCTTTTGCCCATGAAAAAAAAATATTTTTTTTTTTGTTTATTTATAGGGTTGCCATTAGTTACATATTATATTACAATTATAATTATTAGAAATATGCCATAGGTATACATTTTTTTTTACAAAATATAAATCTTGGCATGAGCAACGTTAGGTGGGACAGCTAGCTTATTAGTTAGTTATAAATTATAACTATAATGAAATTTCTTATTTGCATTTAATTATAAATTTATGTCTTAACAGTTGTCACCATATCAGAAGAAGTGACTGTGTTTCCAGAACCAGCTGGTGACGACAATGTACGGAGATCAAGGCGTATTGCTGAAATAAAAATAAAAGAACAGTTTATACCTACTACACAATATGATGATATTGATATACCAATTAAGAGTCCAAAGAAAAAAGATAAAGGTGGAAAGAAAGGGTCAACACCTTCAAAAAAGGTACATTTATTCATATAGGTATATGCCCAAAACATTGCAAATAATAAATTTGTCACCTAGTTGGGAAATGCTGAAAATTCTGATGATGAAGACGATGAAGATCCAATTTCTAAAAAATTCAAGAAAAAGAAGAGGAAAGGAAAATCTGATTCTTTAAAAAAAATTAACATGGTAAATCCGTGGAATGTAGATTCTGAATCTAGGTATGTAAATTTATTTTATATATTGAATTATTGGATTATTATTTTTTTCTTAATAAAATATATTTGCAGCTCCTCCGAAAACAATATAGAATTATTTGAGGACTATGATCATGAAGAAGAGGAAGAAATTCCTAGACCTGGAATTGAGCCTAACATTTCAGACCATGAGTTTTCTCCAGAGTCAGATATTAACGATGAAGATGAAGAGTATTTACCCGAAAAAAGAGCGCGAACTGCTCATAAAAAAGGTTTTTTTATGAATATTATGTATTAAAAACTTAAATGTAGACTTGTTTCTTATAAACCAAAAACTAATGATGTTTTTTTTTATCTTTGTATAGATGAGGGCGAACAGTTAAAAGATGACATGTGTCAAAAATGTAACAAAAGCGATCAACCTGAATGGATTTTGTTATGTGATACCTGTAATCAAGGATGGCATGCATCTTGTCTCCGCCCCCCACTTATGGTGATCCCTGACGGTGATTGGTACTGTCCACCCTGTCGTCATGTAAGTACATTATTTTATAATCCATTAACCACTTGTGACAATTTTCAACTTTTAATATTTTTATAGCAAGCTTTGTTAAATGCGTTAAAAGATACTTTAAAAAGATATGACGGAGAATCTAAAAAAAGAGAAAATGAAGAATTGAGACGTAAACGATTGGCATATGTAGGAATAAGTCTTCAAAATGTTATATCTTCAAAAACGGAAGAAGTGAAATCTGAAAAACTGTCTGTAGTGCATCAGTCTTCTGAAGATGAAGAAGAATCAGAATCAGAAGATTATGATTCAGAACCGTTGTACACTTTAAGAGCTCGACGACAAGCTAATGTCAGTTACCGTTTTAACGATTATGATGACATGATCAACGAAGCAATTTTAGTAATAACTTGTTTAATAAAAATAAAAGTATTGTGCTGTTAACTTATTGTTTGATTTTTTTCAGGAAGAAACTGGTGTTGATGAATCTGCTGCAAAAAAATCTCCCGAAGTTAAAACTGATAAAAATGATAATGATGAAAATAACGATTCTGATAACGATGAAAATGACAAGGATAGAGAGGATTCGCCAATAGCGCCAGCTCTGTTACATTTGAGGGGGCGAAAAAAATCGAAAAAGCTCACAAATCTAGATATCAGTTCAGACGATGGATCAGATGAAGATTTCAAAGGGCCTTCGTATGTTCGATATTTTAATTTAATTGATGTCTGTAAATAAAGAAAGTATGATTTTTAATTTTAGAGATGGGGATGATGATTACGATGAAGATTTGAGCGAATATAGTGACGATTCTGTCAGAAGACGGCCACAACCAACAAGACGGTCTGTGCGGAACCGAAAAAATGTAGTAGACCCTGACTTTAGTAAGAAATTAAAAAAAATTACTATTTTAGAGTACTGGTAAATGATTAATATATAACATGATTATGTAAACTCTGTAAATTTAGTCAATGATGATTCAAGTGAAGAAAGTGATCAACGTTCAAAAAAAAAGAGATCTAGACCTTGGTCAGATTCTTCGAATAGCGAAGAAGAAGACTTAACATGGGGCAAAAAGAAAAAGAAACGTACAAACACGTTTTCATCTTCTTCATTATCGTCAAAACCAAACAAAGGATCTAAAAGGAAACGCAGTGAAAACGATGGTACCCAAAAATTTAAAAAATCGAAGGTTGTATATATTATGTAAATAATAAATGTACAGTTTATTTGTGGAAGGTTTTCTAGAATATTTTTGTATTTAGATTAAGTTTGGTATGAATTCAGATTCGGATTCAGATAGCCAACCTAAAAGAAGAACAAGAGGACGACAGATTACTTATGCTGAATCTGACGATTCTGAAGAAGTAAAATTATTATATAATATATAATTATTAGTATATTGTACTAAATAATAGTAGACATACTAATGTGAAACAATATTTCTTTAGGAAGTTCAAACAAAAAAGCGTAAGGTAGCAAGTGATGAAGAAGATGAATACGTGTTAAATGATGAGGAATTAGAAGCCGAGATTGAAGATCATACTTTAGAAGTGGATGAAGACGATATGATGGCCAGTTACGATGAAAAGGACGAAGACGATGAGGCTGATGAAGAAGAAGCAGTAGACGAGGAAGACGAAGAGGAAGAGGTTGACCCGAAATCGATGATAATCTCATCAGCACCAGCAGCAAGTAGTACACACAAGACTGTTGTGAAACTGCAGCCGCCATCTGCCATTGTCCAATCGGTCATCAGGGAACCGGTGTCCTCGTTATCATCCATCCCAGTGGCCGTCAAACCACATCACAACGCACATCCGCGACTGATACCACCAGCAGCCATCCAGCGACCAGATAAACAAACTTCGTCACCAGTCATCGACCTCGAACAAGGGTCTCCTGACAAGCGCAAGCGGCCGCAACACCCTCCGAAAAAGTGTCCGTCACCCAATCCTTTGGTGGACTACGGGAGTGGTGCCTATCCTTATGCACCAGATGCTACCAAAGTAGCGGTGCCGGCTGTCCCGCCATCGTCCACACACGTTGCGTACACCAGACCGCCTGCAGCTGTGTCTGCTGCTACAGGAGTGTTCAAGACGATGGTACCTCGAACTGCCGGCGACATGGGTTTTCCCGTTGCTCCACCAGCCCCATACCGGACAGCAGCCAATAAAATGACCGGTTCAGCCACCTACCTGCCCCCACCACCGTCACCTCAGGTGCATCAAGTGTATCAGGCGCCGACACCACAGCCGCAACCATCGTCGGCCAGTTATTCGCCGTATCCAATCGATTATGCCGTTACCGGAGCGCCGCTTCCACCCCCACCGCCCACGATAGCATATCGAAACGTGGTCACAGTGCCGCCGTCGCATGAGCTCGCTCTGCAACCCAGTATAACACAGCAGCAGCAATCTGCCACGGGGGGTGGGGACAGTGAATTTGGCGGGCTTGTTTCGTACTTTTCCAGTCAACAAGAAGACGATTTTGACACATGATGATCTCGTCCATCTCTGCCGCATTATTATTATTATTATTATTGTAATTATTTTTATCGTTCTTTTTCATTTGATCCCTCTGTCCGCTGACCACTAATCGTATCTGATTGTTCTTTTATAGTTTTGAAAACTTGGCTGCTTGTATGTTGTTGTTATTATTAATTTGGTATTCTTTTACTTTTTTTTTACCATGATGTAGACTTTTGTTTTTGAGTCTAAATGAATAACTA
>JACXSJ010000221.1:58380-85382 GCA_014851325.1 Pentalonia nigronervosa
AACAAATATTCACCATAAACTATCAACTAGGCTGCTTCTTTCTATTATTTTATTACTTAACCTTATTTTGTCTCGTGTTTTTAATTTTAATTGAGAAATTCAAATTATTTTTTACTTGTATTTAATGAGGCCATAATGTTAAAAACAAAGATCTGAGAGTATATTATAGTGAACAATTCATTTTGAGTCAAGTATTTAATAATACATGTTTTTTTTTAACATTTATTTATTTACTTCAATCAAAAAACAGAATTTAATACTTTGCCATTGTTTTCATATTTTACAACAAAATGTATTAATGTATCTCTTAGCCTAACAGCAAATGTTGATTTTATTTATTTCATTTTTCAATTGACCCATCAATAAAAATCATGTTTTAGAAAAATCACAGGAAAGGACTTGTGTGTAATATTTAATGTACAAAATAAATTTAAAATAACTATTAAAGTTAATTTAAGTTGTAGTGAAAATATTTTGATTAATTTTCATGTTTGTCAATACGCTGAATGTTATTAATACGTTAATTGTACAATTTTACTTTCATAATTTTAATATATTATAGATTTTTATTTAATTGATATAATATATCAATATAAAACACATTAACACTACAATATGTTTAATTTTACATTTGTTTGAATGAATAAAAAAAATAATTTATAAGTTTTAGTTTTGTATAAAATTATATAATTAATTATTAAGATTTGTGAGTTATATTCTTAGACTATAAGTATTTGATTTGTAAGTAGGAGGTATATAGATATATATATATATATAATTTATTTCAAACTTTTTGGTCTTTATTTTTGTATTATGAACATGTTCATCTCCTAATTTGAACTTTGTGATTATAACACGAAAAGATGTAAAGTAAGTGCATGCCGTCACTTAATCTTATATCTATCAGCTATCACACTTACAAACATAATCTATATATAAATATAAACGAGAGTGTTCTGACTCCTGCATGACTGATTCTTAATGAACGGAGAGCCGAACTTATTAGAGCTAACGATTTGACATTTTGACGATAAATTAATAATTTGATTTCACCGTGCACCGAGAAAGGATTTTTCAAAATTTTAATTTTAAGGGGGTGAAATCGGCAAAATACACTTTACATATACAATATACCTAATCGAGGAGTAAGTGCTTATAAGCTGAGAGTTTTTAGCTGTACATTATACGTATATCACATTTTATTTACAGGTTATAAGGCATCTAAGCTAAAATAAATTGTATTGTGTGGGCTGTGTACTAAAATAATGTGCGATCGACAACTTAAAATACAGTACATGTCATATTTTCTAATAATTTTCATATAACCTTGCCAGATAACAAGAATACATACATTTTTATATACTTAACACGGCAACGACGGGTGTTTATGGATTGCTATTGGTTACATATTATTATATTACTATTACGGTAAGTAGATTTTTTCAAAAATATATTTATAAAACAAACAGATATTTAATAAGGTCAACGCCGGGCGGAACAGTTTTGTGAAAAACATGGAAATTAATTTTACCCGTGGTCTTAAGAGTATAAATCGGAGAACTAAATAATTGATGTATTAACCATTGGTGGTGAGGTTGTGGGGGGGGGATTTTAGATCCACTTACATTATATATCAGCCATAAAAGCCAAGGAATTAAAGTCCCTCCGGGGTTTGTTTAAAAAGCCTATACACGAATTAAAATTATTGTCTTTTCTAAAGAAGCCGTATTCAGAAAAAAAAAAATAATTAAAAAGTCAAATCGTGTAGTGCATTTTTAATATAGGTACCTCGCCATTTAGTTATTCGCAGTAATTGAGTAATGCGTGTGCTCATGAGATCAATTATTGCTTATGAAATACGATTCTGCGCGGAGATGGTATGTCATACTATATTTTTATTTTACTATATATTTATAATAAATTATCTTACCGTTATATAATAGTAATACTATGCACAGGCATCACTAAGGGGTATCGGGGGTACTTTTGCCACCTCAAAATAAATTATATTCGATATTTATTGTTCGAGTTTTTGATTATTAAAACGTACCTACCGCCCCAATTGTACTATATATTCTAAGACGAGGGGATATAACATAATATATTTTGTGATACCTACTGTTAATTATTTATCGATTTAATGATACAATTTTTTTTTTTTGCTACCCCAGAATTTTGACTCTAGTGACGCCTTTGATAGTGTGGTATTAATTAGTTATGGCAACAGTTTTTGATCGATCTATATATTTTGATATTTCGAAATCGTTATTGGATATAGTAAATCGTAATAACGTATGTGATATATGTATCAAGCCCCCGCGAAATTATTTTTTGAATTCCGAGACAACGACAAACCGATTATTGCAAAAATAAAAAATGAATATCATATATTATTATCTCGTATGCCGTTGAAATGTTTTAATAAACTCGTAAACCTATAGTCTCGATTCCGCGTGGACTCCGTGTATCTTCGACGGACGGACTGGACGACGTAAAACGCCGAACAGCAGGCCGCACACTATATAGGACTTCGGTCGCCCATAATTATCTTAGGCTCGCGCGAAATAAATAGGGAACGGGACGAGTGACATTGCCTACAAATATCCTAAGCGTCTTGGATTATACGAATTTTATCAGCCAAATAAACATTTATGCTGGCAGTTCAACACCACCCGCCCCACCATTCAAACGACCGCGGAACGAGCTTTACATTATATAAACAATTTAATGACGTCCCTGTGTTTAATACGATTATAGCAAAAAAGACCAAAAAGTCGGAAATGTACACTATTGTTTTTGAAAAAATTTCAAAACAGTTCAATCGAACGGTACCTGAAGCACGCGTTCAGCGCCACTATATATGGGCGGGACTGCATAGGCGCAACAAGTGGGGGGGTGTTTCAGCACCCCCCCCCCCGACTCCTTCATAAAACGCCAAAAATGATGTGAGAATACGGCGGTTTCTTTATTTTATATAGGATTTTTTTTTTTTTTTTATTTGACGTATTTTATTTAAAAAAAAAAAAAAAACTATTCGACAAGAGGATTTTCCTAACTTTAACAAGTTGGGTAGTTTAAATTTCAGTTACAATTCCAATAAGTCCTGTAACACGTAAACGCAGTTTTCCGAGTAATTAATAATTGGCTGATGTCTATTTTAAATATTTAAAGGGATGTGGCGTGTACATATTCCTCCTTTAAAAATAAAATAAATTACGCATTGCTGTTGCATGAAATGTTTTTTGTAAACAATATGAATAAAAATTTAGCGTTTACATTGTATAATAGTGGGTATAGATAGGTACAACCTCGTTTCTTGTGTTACGGACGTACAATCAATTTACGATATTGTACATAATTTATGTTGTTATATATATTATTATTTATACCTATTGACTATTGTAATATATTAAATGAGCATAGATATATTTCTTTGATAAAACTTTATTTAATCGTTTATAAAAAATAGGCTAGTTAAAAATTAATAAAGTTATGTAAAAAAATTGAAACAACTTTGTTTAGCAACTCAATTATTTTTTTGAATAAAATAACACAGTTATATTTAGAATCAGGATATAACTGTTAACCATTAACCAACTACGATATACAATCACGCTAGTATATAATGAAATAACGATTGTTTAGGCATACTAAATTAATATAAAATTAATATAATATAAATATAATATAATATATAAATATAAATATAATTATAAATATAATATAATATAATATAATATAAATTATTATATTTATAAATTTGTTTTACAGAAAACTGTGATGAAATTCCATCGCGTATGAGAGCTGAATGATTATATAAAGATAATTTTAGAGGAGAAAAAAACTTATAGAGAACAAAAACCTAAATTAGACAAACGCTTATAACAAAAATGTTGTACTAAAACGAAAATAATAAGAAGTAGACGTCATTATAAATTTAAAACCATGGAAATACCTCTACTGTTGAATAGGTTTGAGTGTACATTGTTATCGAATAAGTCATTGCAATTGATGTGTTAAATTCGAATTCAATAATAAACCTCATTTTATACGGAAAACGATTCTGAGCGGAGACGGTCTTTTAACTTTTATTTTCAAAGGTATTGTATTATATATTTATATTATTATTTGCAATTTATTTCATTCTTAGTAATATGGTAGATTGAACTAATTCTTGTTAAAAACGAATTTAATAAGTACACGGAATAAATAGCTTAAAATTAATCAAAATATTTTGAAAATTGTATTGTGTATGGTAAATAATAATATACGTGTTATGTTGAAAAGTTTCAAGTCCTCGGTAAGATATTTTATGAATTACAATGAAATAACTAAAATCGTAGGATGAAAAATCTTTATTTTTCTTTTGAATATTACTCAATTTCGTCAAAATTATAACTTCAAATATCTGAATATCTTATGAAAATATTTCTTCTATGTATTTTAGATAAATATGAAAACTATGAAATAAACTTATAATGAACATAATATTAAATTTAGGCACAGTCATGATTGCACAAAATCTGTTGCTGTCAGGATGTTCGCGGTGGTGAGTCACGTTCGGACATAAAAGACTTAAAATGAAAAACCGTGGCATTCAGCTCAGATCCGTTTGGACATGACGTGACCACCTACGGTGGTGTAGCTAAATTGCCTATTCAAGACGCCGCGGCGCTCGAATATTTTTACATTATTAAATTAATTAATAAAAACAAAACAAGGAAGGCGAATCTCGCTCGCCGAGCATGCAAATGTTATAAAAGATTCTCTACATCATTATTTTATTTAATCATCTTAATATTAGATTTAAAGGGTTTTAATTAATGATTCGCTAAGTTCATTAATCCTTACAGGCAAATCATGCTTCATACACAAATGATCGTTAGTATGCGTTGACACCTTGCATAATAAGTCATAACTCCACAACATCATCAACAAATACTACAACAGTATAGTAAATATTTTATTTTAAATAACATTTTTTTAGTATATTCAAGTATTATAGGTAATATCATTATTATTTATTAATAAATTATAATATTACGTTAGATTTAACGCTCTGCTCAGAAAAATTTAAGGAAAAATCTTTTATGAGAAATCCAAAACACAAAAAAATATAAATCAAAAAGGTACCTACTGTTTTAAAATTCGGTTCCCTATGATATTGAGGACAACGCCTTTTAGTTCCCATAAATTTGCTTGGAATTATGGACTTTTTGTTTAGCTGCTAATCAAACCATTATACTTTAAAATATTTATATTAATTAAGGTCAATCAACTAATACAACGCATTAAGTAACATATGCAGTATTTAAATAGTTTTAAATGTGCATCTGTAGTATATACCTTAATCTTATCGGTTTTAAATTTTAAAATTTAAAGAACCTCAAAATAAAGACATTGTTTTTGAAATTTCATGAAATAATTGCAATACGTTTGTATTTATATTTTGTACACATCAGATTTGAAATAGATAAGGTGATTCCTAATTAATAGCCCGGTCTAGAAACTTATGAATGAAACCGTTTTTTTCGAAATTACAATTGAAATTTCGGGAAGTACATATTTTATTTTATTACCGCTTTTAATATTGGTTTTCATGTTTTTTTTTTTGAAACTTTGTAGGTTTACAATTTATTTCAACAATTACAGAATAAGATTGATATAACTAAAACATTATGATATACATTTCATATCAGATAAATTAGATAACATTAAATGGATAGACCAGTCTCGCGGATGAAGGATAATATTCGGATTATAACAATTTCGGAATTTGGATTTAGAATAGAAGGCGAGGTTAGTTGGATGTTTTGAGATTTTAGAAAATTAAAAAGAGTTAAACGAATAAAAAAAAAATTTTCGTTCTTCACGACACATTGAAACGTGCATCGGAGAGTTAAAAGCGATAACGAATTACACACAATAATATTAATTTTACTATATTCACTTATCGACACAGGCCAAATGTACACGTCATATAAATTGCCTAAACATTACTCCTTAAAAGGTGCTACGCTCCAGGCCCCTTAAGGTGCCCGACGCTAATGTCTTCAAAAACACACTACGGAAATAATGATCCCGATCCGTAGAATCGACCGAATTCGATTATTTTTTTTTTTTTTTAACCGACAGTGGGAAATATTCTACAGTCCGCATCGAACTTGGTTTTGAAATATTTTAATGTCAAACTTTTAAATAAATCTTAAAAAAAGGACGATTTTAAGCATTTTTTTTTTTCAAAAAATTATTAAAATCGAATAAAAAATCTGGGTTCAACGCGGGCTGTACAATACCGTTGTTTATCGATTAAAAAAAAAAAAAAAAATAAATCGTCCGGAAATATTCAATCGACAACGGTCACAGTAATTCACGTCCGTCGAAACGGGCAACTACTAATAGTCCGTTATCCGTCAGTCCTCTGACGCGCGGCCGCGGGTTCGTCGGCGTCGTTCATCAAACGCGGACAGCGGCAGACAGAGGCATTTCTTTTGCACTGCAACGCATTGTCGCGAGATGGCGCGCGACCCCGGAACGATATGCCGACGGTTTGGCGGTCGTTGATAAACAGCCGACACCGGAGTTCTTCGAACACGCGGATGACGCCAAAACCGAACGGACGATTTGACGCCCGACTTCCGGTCGGGGTCGTCCGTACGCGCGTGCATACAAGACTGGGGCGCTGGCCGATTTATTGTCGCAGCTCGCGTCCGCGTCCGCGTTGAGATCGGCTAGTTCAGACCGTGCCAGTAATTCAGTCAAGTGCTAAGTGATTTACCGACTACTAAACGGCGTTTGGCGTTCAGAAGAGTGCAGCAGAAAAGTGTTCAGACACAATAGGGTTTAAAACTGTTTTGGTGCATTTAGTATTCGTTTTGGTGCTGTGAAAAGCGATTGCCAAAATGAGAATAGCTTACAAAAAAAAAAAATTTGAATAAAGCAATAGGACTTATTTCAACGGCTATTTTAGAAGAGGTAGGAGAAGAGCTTAATAAAAAAATTCAGAGCGAATGTGGATTAGGGAATGGATCGAGAGAAGAGACACATTGGGAGCTCTACAAATGGTCTTCTTAAACAACTAGAATTTGAAGACCCCGAAGAATACTTCGTAACACTTTCGTTCCATAAAGACTCGTGTTTTATACATTCCGAAACAAATTTAAATGTCGTGTCTTCGCCCCAGCGAAACGTCATCTCGACACTGACGAGGATGACCAACAAGATTACGCTAAACGAAAATAATGCGTTCAGACCGCCTCCCTTTGGTAATTAGTGAGAAAAGTGGGGGGGGGGGTACTACTCGACCGGAAAATAAAAATAGAAGTAAATGGATCCACTAATTACTAAATTACTAAATAAATTTACCAAACTACTTGACTAAATCGGTCTGTTCATACACGTCCAGCGGCTAAATTACTCGCTACTCGACTAAATTACTGGCATAGTCTGAACCAGCCTTTAGCGCGTCGGCACTTCGATTTCAATAAAAGCGTTTACAGGTGTCCGCGAGAATACACGCCGGGAGCGCGATTCCCGATCTTTTTTTTTTTTTAACGCGTTATCGCCGGCGACTTTCGCGTACCGGCCGACGCCCCCCCCCCGACTCGAGGGCGCAACCGGTTCGACGTCCCAACCCAGAAAGCCCGCGAAACCCGACGTTTTTCTTGGCTGGCAGCTCGTCATGTCGTGTGCTTTTTAGTATTTGCCCCCTTCGGATTATTGATGCGAGAATTTTCGAGGAGGGCCGCGGGGAGGTTCGCGCAAACGGGAGGCGGTGACAAGCAAACGACTTCGGCCGATAAATCCTACGAGCACCTACGACTCGGTATTTCTGCAAACCTTCTCTCCTCCCCCATAAAAAGCCTGGCCCGGGAATGCCGGATGTTTCGTGTTCGTGCGGCTCGGCCGGCTACGTAAAAAAAACCTATCTTTTTTTTTTTTTTTTGATTCAAACTTCCTCTGGCCCGAAATATTTTCCCGGTCCGCACACGGCGTTGTTTGAGAAAAGGCTACGAGTATTTGGATTTCAAGCACAAACAACACAAACTTATATAATTTATAATATAATATATAATAATTTATGATATAATCGACTTTCGATTATTTTTTTTATTATAATCGAATAATAAGCTCCCGACCTCTTTTGGGTTTTAATCGATCAATCGCCTTTACACCTTTTAGCCGATGCATTTTAAATTTCAATACAAATCCGTTTTTAAAACTATCCAACGCTTTTCGAGCGATATTTTTCTTTGAATCCGCAGCGTTTTCAATAATTTTTACGTCTATTGGCCATTAATTAGACACTTCAATGCATTATGCATATTATTTTTAACCGTTTGATCGTTTATAAACGTCCAGTGAAAACGGTATAAATAATTATAACGATACATTACACACACACAAATTATCAGTTTACATGATAATGACATTTGCAAAAAACAACAATAAGGAACAAAATAAAACTATTACACTCGTTTTTCATGAAATCCCCGTGTATCACATGGTTGTATGATTTGTACATTCTGAAGTTTAAAAACGAAAATGCGTATCAAGCACAAATTGGTTCGAACACAAAATCGAATGGGTCTAGTATTTCCTAAGAATTTCTCCACCTTGTCGCGCGCACGTTATTGATGACTCATCACACACACACACAAGAGTTCACATGAGAGGTACACAATATTTAAAACCAAATTAAAGGTGTCAACGGAGAGACTTTTGTTTGGCCTGCTCCAGAAGTGGCAAATTTTCCTGACGCTATATGTGCGTACGATTAGCCTTTATTTATTTATTAATTTTTGCACAGTGCCAACAAATTATGAAAAATAAAATAAGATATAAATACATTGATGATATTTCACGTGCCCTCCAATTTTTTTTTTTTTTTTGCCATCCCTGGCCGACTATTCCCCATAGTCGTCAAACTAGGATTAACATAAAACCCATAATTCAATGGTTAAATAATACAAGAATACAACTATTAGAAACAGAAAAAAATGTTTATTTATAAACTATGTACAACTGCTGTTCTTTAATTACTTTATATATCATTAAAATAACTTAATTATAACTAAACACGAATATATGATTTAGAAAATTGTACATAGAATTTTTTTTTTTTTTAAATTACATACAAAGTTAAATATTTATATTGTGTATAAACACATGAACAAATATTTTATGTAGATATATATATATATATATATAGTATTATATTATATTTAACTATTTTAGGCATTATTTTGTTTTGTAGATAATTAAACACACCAAAATAAAGTATAGAACACATATCTAAAAAACATCACAATACACCAAAAAAAGAGTGTTTAATACGATAAATATATACTATATGTTTTATTAAATTGTATACATTAGAAACAAAATGAGCTAAGAATTGTAATATTACAAGCGAATATGTCGCATTTCAAATTCATTTAAATTTCTTAAAATAAAAGATATAATCAAATAATAATAATAATAATTAAATAATTGTATAATTAAATTGCACATAATATACATATTAGCACATGAAAAAAAAAAAAAATACCAAACAAAACAGCTGTTTAAAAAAAAAAATTTAATATCATATTTTTATACATAATAATAATAATAATAAACATCAATTAAAACTTAATGTGAACATTAACAAAGAGGTATACCAAAATCATTTGAAATAACATAATGAAAATTTGTCAAATAATACTAAACACGTGTGACGGTTCGGTTTATGCGTCCAATTTTAAAAACTAACCAACCAAAACAACATAAATTGTCAACCTTTTTTTTTTTTTTTTTAACTTGTTCAAAATGCGTCATAAGAAATAAATAAATAAAAAAAAAAAAACCAAACGGGTAACTTATTTAAGTACAAAAAGAAATGTTGCTCAAACATAGAGTTGAAAAATATGTCAAATGGCAATTCCTAAATTTAGTAGTAAAAAAAAAAAAAAAAAAAAATTAAATAAAATAATAAAAACAAACAACATAACACGGTAACTCGTCCTATGTGCGCACGGCCGCCTACTGATGATGGTGATGCTGAGGACGGCGTCAACTCACTGTGTACACGTCCACGCCCAACAGGTGTTTGAGTTTGCGGTCGTAACGGACCAAGAGTATTTGTTCGCCGCCGCCGCCGCCGCCGGATGTCGACGGCGAGGAGGGGACGGCGGAGGTAGTAGTAACGGCGGCGACGGCAGACGTCGTGGTCGTGGAGGACGTGGATGCTGATGTGGACGACGCGGAGGAGGAAGACGCTGCCTTCGCGGCCGCGGAGTCGTTGTCGTCTTTGGGCGAACGCTCGGCGGCGCTTGCCGATCTGCTGGCTGCGGTGGCGGCCGGCACCGCGACCGATTGTCGGCCCAACGATTTTCGCAGCACGGCGCGCTCGTTGAACCGGTCCGCCGGCACGGCCGTCACGGCGTTCTTGTCGTCCAACAGTTTGGCTAGCGCGTCGGCCGTCTTCACGGACAGCGCCGTCGACACGTCCGCAAACAGCACCCAATCGTCGTCGTCGTCGTCGTCGTCGTCGTCGTCGTCGCCGTCGGCGGCGGTCGCGCGGTCGTCAGCAGCCCCGCCGGAGGACAGCTTGTAAACGTCCGGCAGCGATTGGTCGGCGAACTCGAACTCGAACGACGGACCGTCGTCGGCCGGCGCCGGCGATGGGGCAGGCGGCAGACTCCACAGCAGCCGGTCTACGTCCTCGGGTTCGCCTGTAAAACGCAAGCAACAGGTAGGTGTGTTAGGTACTCTCGATTAGTTCGACGCCATGTGTAAGGTCGTGTCAGTGCCGCGCGATTAAAGGCGGACGAAGCGGCTTCTACAGCTATAGAACGAAAGAGAATTACGGGGAATACGCGTTTGGGCGCATTTACACAAAACAGAACACTTTGGGTCGTAAATCCTTACAACGTTTAAGCGTAATATTAATTCTTCCCTTCATACAAATAGCACGTTTGGGGGGGGGGGGGCACATATATTTCTTCGCGTACATTAGCATATCGTACTAAACCTGAGCCTATTAGCGAGTAGGTTGAGGCTCAATAGTCTGTAACATGACTACTATAAATACCACAAGATTGCGCTGATCAACCCAAACTTGGACATACAGGTCGGGTGGGCTGGCAACGCGGCATAAGTAAAACCACATATGCAAACACTTTTATCTTTTAGTATCATTATTCCCAAACGGTGATTACTGAGTCTCTAGGCCTCCAACCGAAACCCATTAGTCAAGCTGTATTTTGTTTACTAATCATAACCGTGATCGACTATATTGTATTCCTATTATATTTAAAAATCTTTTCATATATATCCTTAGTTCAATCGGCCATTTGTTTTGAAATAACATAACCATTGTTTAAGGTATATTAATTTTTTTTTTTTTTAAAGTAATCATTTAAATTTTGTAAAATCCTATGTAAATCGTTGAGACAAGTTAAAATAATTTATATTTTTCAAACGGTGATTTGCTAAATAGACACAACCGTATTATTTGTTTGTAAAATAAACAATAAAATATTCTCATCTTAATTAAATATTATAAAATATACTCATATATAAATTAATAAACACATTTATATACCTATTAAATATCTACTTTATTTACTTTAAGAAATGAACAATAACTTATTCACAAATTAAAATAAAAACAAAAGAAAAGGTAAATGTTTCAAATCTTAAAGATTTATTTTTAAAAACGTTGTCTTATTTTAATTTTTGTATTATTGTATGATATTATGATCTTTCCTATTTATTTTATGTGATTAATTAATTTTTTTGCCGCAAAAAGGGGTCCTTAACTATTAGATACGGATTACTAGTTTACTACATTATTAGTTATAATTTTGTAGTCATATATGTTAACAATTTACAGATAAATTTTTCATACTAAGCCCAAACGGGTTATGCCCCGAAATACAATATACAACGGGATGGCGCCGAGCCTACGATATTGTGTTGTCTAACCGCCTTACGCATACACGAAAACACAGCATGGAAAATGTATGTCTAGTGGAACCAATTTTGTGTTGTCGACAGGCGCGCACTCAGAATTTTTTTTTGGGAGAGGAGGCTTACAAATTATCCTATTCACCCTTACACACAAATAAACAATAATCAGTACATTTTAATAATTTAACTAAGGTATAAAATAAAATTGGGGAAAGGGACTTCAAACTTTTTGAAGAAAAACTCGATTGTCGATATAATTCTAAGTACTTGTAGAGTACAACATTTAAAAAACTCAAAAGTAACTGTTTACTGTACATTTTTTTTCTTTATCATAATAGTTGTTAAGGTATGATTTTTAAAATGCTGCCATTAATTTAATTTCACGATGCACCAGAAGCAGTATTTCTCTGTTACTTTATAAATAAATAATAAACATATACTATTGAAACGTAGTTTTAAGTTAGACGAGCGGAGTAATGGGGCAGACGACTGGAGACTCCTTCTCTTCACTACTCCTTTATATTAGGTATATAAACTTTACGCTCGGAGAATAGCTTTTAATTAAAAGAAAAACCCTGCTGTATATAGTATAGTATAGGAATCGAATTTTAAATATTTTAAACTTTGACGAGTATATAGTGTGCAAAGTGTTAAATGGAGGTACAAACTCTGCGTAATTGTAGAAATTGAAACAACCGTTTCACCACCATTCCTGTCTTAGAAGCTTATTATAGGAACCCCATTCACACACAAAGTTTGTGATACACGTCTTTCGCAGTTAGTTCTAAAATAAATATAGTTGGAAGTATAGTTTGAGATAAAACAACTTTAAGACAAATTTTCATAAACTAATTGTTGATATGTTCTAACGCTTGACATAAATGAAACAGATATTGCAGATATTACATGGCATCATCCTCTTAGATTTTGAAAATCGGGAAATTATTTTCTTACACAAATAAAATTATTTTTCTGTTTACATACGAGTCTATGCCACTATACAGTTCGTCCTACATTTAAAACCAAATGCACATATAATCGTATATTATACCTAATATATAATAACTATGTGATGCAGATGCTGTATGAAATAAATGGCTATTTATAATTTGAAATCAAAAATTCAACAGGATAGTAATAATAATAATAATAATAATAATAATAATATGTGTGTAATGTCGGTCAGCAGTTTACATTTATATACCGGATATGGGCCATGTTATAAAAAAAGGGATAAGAGGTATAAATAGATGGGACAAACCGTGGTTAGGTCTAGATATATTATAAATTTATAATACTTACGGGTCAGTGTGGAGTCATCGAAATTCCACACAGACGCGCTGCCGTAGCCTTGGACGTCGTTGACATGATGTTCCAGTAGCATTCTGGTCTGTTTGTCTGTGGCCAAAGACAGTGGCGATTGTCCCGAGTACGTGGCCAAATGCGGGTCGGCTCCATAACTAAGTAACAGACGCACCAAGTGCACGTCGCCGTTTTCTACAGCTTCGTGTAGGGGCCTGATAAAAAATGATAAAAGTTTAGAAATAAACGACACGCTTCGAGTTTTAACCCTAACCCAAAACACAGAAGGGGAGGGGAAAAACAGCATCTTACATTTTTGCATACACGCAATCTCGACAGTATACCTATATATTATACATGTTATAAAATTGATTGAATAATCGTAAATATCGTAACGAATACAAGTGTAGTTCAAGTTAGCTTTTTAACAAAAGGACTGAAACGATCGCAATAAGTTGAAAACAATAAAGTATAAGTAATGATATAGTGCGTATATGTAAGTATAAAGGTGTTAAATATTTATATTAATACATTTTTTTACTCGTTGATGATTTATTTTGATAATTAACGGCATTTTCGAGTGTTAATAGTATTGGTTTTGTGATATGTTTTATTAGACAGGGGAAGGGGTAATTGGCGTTGATCGTACCGAGAGACTATATAAGCACTAAAAGGGTTAAATCGATATGACGATATTATTCGTTTTGCGTGCTGCACATAACTATAGTATAGTTACCTATTTATAAGTATCTATAGGTACTATATATAACTAGACTTTAACATATATTATTGCGTTGATGACAAAATATACTTTATACTAATACACTTTATTCAGTAGTCTCGATAAGTCGAAATTTTTTTTGCCCCTTAAAGTATTTATAAGTTGTGTTTGGGGTATACAACTCAAAAAATACACACAAGTCAAATTTATTTTTATTCCCTTCGAGATTCAACTGTATTTACTATTTATCAACAAATATAAACGTATACGTCACACAGGTAATATATTATAAAATAACTGACCGTATGCCTCCTTGAGCGCTGGCGCTGACGTCTGCCCCGAACAGAAGCAACAACTTGGCGATGTGATAATGACCCTGCGAACACGCTTCGTGCAACGGCGTGTAGCCCGCGTTGTCGGCCACCGATGGGGCGTACTCGAGTTTTTCCATGCAATATCCCACAACATCCTTTAAACAGAATACACAAACACGCAAAAATTAGACACGTCGTCATCAAAGCACACCGTCGTCAATCGGATTCGAGCAAAACCGATCGATTAGTATAATAATATAAAAATCTGAAGCATAAATATATTTATAAGCCCCCGTGCAGTGTGTGTCTAGAAAGTTTGTAAACGCTATTGTTATATATATATATATGTGTGTGTGTGTGTTGCGTGATTCGTACATATAGATATAATAAGTTTCTAAACTTTCTAGACACATACACGCACACGATTATTTCGTAGTTTTTTTTTATTATTATTTCTTAAATCTATAACATTATACCCAACAACAACAACAATAATAATAATAATAATAATAATAATAATAATAATAATAATAACTGCAATACCCGTTGTACATAGCGCGGTCCGTGATGTATTTTACGTATATCGCCCGCGCGTATATAATACAGCCACAAGTGATAAGTGGGCCGTTAATGCATATGATATCATTGTAGCTTATATTTTACAAGGGCCGATCGATTGTTTGTCGAGTACTCGAGTGAGTAACACACGGCACGCGTATTGAAAAATAATAATCAAAACACATAAACACAACTTTTATAAGCAGATAGTAAGTTATAGTAGAGTCAGAGGTTCAATTTGAGTTATTGCTGCAGTTGGAGAGCATTGGCTGCTTTATTTTACCCGTATCATTTGGCCTACCTTAATTTTAAAGTAATTCATGTAATAAAATAAAGAGTAAACTTTGTAAAAAGTAAATCGAGCAGGTATTGGAATAGTAAATTTTTAAATTACATATACATTTGAATTTGTATATGTTGTAAAAAGTAGCGTCCCATTGACTGCAGTTATAAAATGGATAAAGGCTTATGAGCAAAGCCAAGGGGTCTATAATACCTAATACCTATAATCTATACATTTTATGGAAAGGTTTTTTCAAAGTTATTTTGTATCCCATGTAAAAATCAGATACGGTCCGGTGGGGGAAAAGTTTGGAAGCCCTATTATAATACTAAAATGGCAACCCTGGAGTTGAGGTGAATTTAATTCGCACACGTTCGGCGATTTAAATTTCCTGTAAATACTGTTTTTCCCGCGATCGATATATTATTAAAATTTAAAATAATACATAATAGGTAACGAACGAACGGGAAAATACGCTCTGTGACGTCCTAGACGTGCAAGGGGACAAACATTTAGTTTTTTAAAAAAATTTTAGAGTTGACGACACATATCGTAATGATGGTACCAGGACAGTATTTAAAAAATTTGCGCTCATTTTCAATAATTTTTTTAAACATCATATAGTAGCTATACAGTATATGGTAACCTAATTTTTTTTTTAAAAAAATTGAAAATTTTATACATATGTTTCTTATAAATTGTTATTAGTATAATTTTAAAATAATTCATCAAAAATACGAAAATTTACGAATTATTTTTTTTAGAAATGTATATAAAAAATGTTATTTTATATACCTAAGATTTGAAAATTTAATGCTCTCTTTAAATAAATAATTGAATTTTGTGTTCATTTTATGTGAAAAAATTTTTCTACCCTTGGGAAAATGTCAACCGACGCCCTCCACCCATTAAAACCGGCCATGGATGGTACCTATATTATAAACCATACCACCGCGCCGGAACGATTTATAAATGGTACGTCCACCGTGTGTAGATGCGAGGGCAGGCAGATGCGGGCGAGATGCGCGTGTGCATCGTCATATTATATATATTATTGTAATCGTCGTGTTATTATAATAGCGTGTCGCGCGAAAATCGTTTCCGACGAGTGGTCGACGGGGGAGGGGGAGGGGGTCCGGAGAGAGGTTTACAACACCACGAGGTCGCGAATGTACACACGTCATCGATGGAACTATCGAACTTTGCTCAACGTATGAATATGTGTGTGTGTGTGTGTGTGTGTGTGTGTGCGCGCGCGCGCGCGTTACCGGCGGTTTTTATTTTTATTTTACGGTAAACTAATTTTGATAAAAAAAAAAAAATTATAATTAAACCGGAGTAAAAATACTAGCACTCTGGCTATATATACAGAGTGATTTACCACCAAACATGATGCTCATTATCTGAATTCATTCAAATTCTGTTTTCTGGAATTTTCAAGTATTGTCTCTATTTTCAAACACTTAGATTTTTATATACCATTTCAAACTTATTTTTCTTTCAAATGAAAAGCAACATTTTTTTTTTTTTTACTAAAAATTATTGTAAAGTAGATGATTTTTTTTTTTTTGAATATATTGATGTATTTAAATCAAAATTCTAGCCAAGAGTTTCCGAATTATTAAAATATTTATTGTACTAATGATAATGGTTCTTAAACGATTTTACAAAAATGTAAAATACATGTCATATTTAATCTGATACTTTATCATACTCCGACAAATTTTACAAATTATAAAATTACAGATTAACATAAATTTATAATTATACAATCATTTTAAAATCACCATAGCGCCACTATATCTTCCAAACCTTTAAAACCCTTAGTACATTGAACAATTCAGAAGCTACTCGTTAGAATTTTAATCTCGTCCGATTACAATACATCCACAATTTCAAAAATGTAATCGGTTTCGCAATTTCCAGGATAAAAGAAGCAATTCCTATTTAAAAATCATCCAAGTAGGTATCGTCACAGGACACTTCAAGTTTTTAACGGTATCTAAAAAAAAAACTCAAGTTTTCGAAAATATAATCTATAAGTATAGGTACCTACTTACATTATCCTGCAAAAATCAGAATTTGAATAAATAAATTATTAACGTAAAAAATGGGGAAGAACGTGCCGGTGATTCACCCTGTATATATTATTTACGAAAGATATATTGCGTCGCAGCTATTCCACAGCACGTGGTATACGAGTAAATAATAAATTATATTATTATATTAGCAAACGCGAAGAGCTGCGTGAGCTGGAGGCGGTGAGGGGTGGTAGTGGAGAGCGTTACGACCGTATATAATAACGGTATCTCCTCCTCCTCCTGCTCCCACCAGACCACTGCAATGTATACATATAATAATAATATAATATATAATACGCGTGCCTTGGAGACTGTTACGTCGAGTGTCGTTCGGCTTCGGTTTTTCTATCACTTTTTTTTTGTTTACACGCGATGTAAATAATGCGAATAACTTATGCTATATACACGGTAGTATAATATAATATAATATACAATTTAATAAAGCGCATCAAGTTCAAAACAATGTTATCGAAAAATGGCGGTCGGTAAGCTAAAACACTTTATTAGACTATATTATAATATTTGTATGATATTATATTTTTATAATAAATTAAACTTTTAACATCACTGAGTTGCTGTAGGCTATATTTAACAGTATAGATATCGAGAAATCGTAGATTCGTCAAAGCGAATGATATATATTTTATTCTTGTGCAGATATAATAATACGAGTGATAACAATTTTGCCATTTCAAAAATGATTAACTGCTATTTTTTCGGTACGAGACAAACCTATTTAAAACAATGAAAAACAAAATGCTCGTGCAAAAATTAAATAATTATTAAAATAAATATATATTTTTTCTTTTCAAGAATCGATAAACACAACAGGTACTCTGCGTGCATGCGAATAAATCGTTTTGTTTACCAACATAAATATTAAAATACATAACCTATATAATATTGAAGTTTGTATTGAAATTTATTGGAGAAAATAACATTTTTCTATACCTGTTAAACCTAATCTAATTTATTAATTTGTGATAACGTCATATAGCAAGCTATATAATTACTAATATCGTAACGATATTCGATCACACATTTATAGACAAAGGAAGTCATTCAAGTCTTGATATATTTTGAAAACTATGGTCGGTAATTTGTTTAAAAATTGTAACGATAAATATTATTTATAAATTATATAGAACGCATATTATTTATATTTATATAAATTGTAAGGAATGACATCATGTCTGATTCGTTTGATATCAGAATGATAATATTGTGACAGTTGTGAGTTTTTATTAAAATTTGATGTGCAATTAAAGAATATGCATAATATTATAATATTAGGGGAAGATTTCAAGATAACGTCTTACCAGGTTAGGTTAGGTAAGGGCGGCCAAGTACTTAGCTTTTAGATTTGAACTTAAAGAATTTAAGTACGAGTAGTGTAATCGTGTGCGTGATAGTAGAATACATTGACGGTTTTGGTCGTTTTAGTATTGCCTACAATCGTACCTAAATAGAAAAATGGCGTAGGTAGGTACAGTTTCTGTTTATATTACCGGCATTACTACTTTCTAATATCGGAGCGTATGGACCAACCACGATCAAACGGTCTGCGTTTTCACTATTCACTAGTGTCTATATCTACAATAACTGTGACAACAATCGGTGGCGAACACAAAAACTGAAATGGTAGTACGAACGACTTGTATAATATAATATATAGCACGTCAACGGTCAATCAACACTATGCGATATTTCGAACGGTAAACCTGAACCACCTATATATATATAATCATTATTGTATTATGGACTTGCGGTATACCTACTACCCGACCAATCCGGAAAAACGAAAAGAAAATCACGCGAGAACATTAAGCTGCACCGGTCGGACGGGACGAGGATTTGTTAAGCGATAAATCATCATTGTTGCGGTGGTCGACGACGTGATCGATTCGTTTCAATTCTCCGCCCCACCACACCACTCTTTCATGCCGATCTCGCGAACCCGCAAATCGGACATAAATCACGTACAATAATATAATATGTACTTATATATAATAATAATAATAACAACATAAAACACGACCAATATACGACGACGGTGGCGTTCCGACCGAGTGCATAATATTATTATCATTGTTGTTGTTATAATAATAATAATAATAATAATATCATCATCGCGTTATATTATATTTTATGAACGAATACACACTACACTATACCTACCCCGTTGCGTATTTGAATATTCGCATATTATTTATATTATATTATATAGTAGGTATATTATTATGGTACGATTATCCTTATTTTTCCGCTATACTCGGTGGGTCGACACCAGCGACGCGTTTCCCGCCCGACCCATGCGCAGTACAATTTGAAATCGACCTCCTCTTCTCATACCCTCCAAGTAAAAGCCTGGCGCGTATAATAATAATAAAATATACACACACATTTGAAAACTAATTTAAAAGCGAAAACGCGATAAATAATCACTTACTCCTGTGCCTGACTAGGCGTAGGCACACGACATAATAACATTCGGATGCGGACAATGAATATTAATTGACGAAATAGGTAGGTGCGAGAGCTGGGCACGGCACGATAAACGTGATGCTGAACAACTTTATCGCGAATAAACGATATACAGTCACCTGTTTTTAAGGGTAAGCGGAGAGTGTTACCAAATACCTTGTTATTAATAATAATTAGTGTGCCATGAAATTGGATCTGTGCACCAGGGGTCTATTTTATTTTGAACATTTCTCCTTAACTTAACAGAAAAAAATCATATATTCTACATTTTAGATTCTGAGCGCGGAACGATAAGTGTATTGATTTTACAATGATGTATTGTTTTTTTTTTTTTTTTTGGTCGTCACCTGATGAGGCGATAAAAATGCTACGAGTTTTAATTTTTATTACAGTGACCCACACGACACTTAATGTACAATAGACCGGTGTCCATTTTTTTTTCTATGT
Organism: Pentalonia nigronervosa; assembly: GCA_014851325.1. NCBI lineage: Eukaryota > Metazoa > Arthropoda > Insecta > Hemiptera > Aphididae > Pentalonia > Pentalonia nigronervosa. The sequence continues at coordinate 78,526 of JACXSJ010000221.1, forward strand.
GAATTTGTGCGATTTTTTTTAGTATTTGTGCGTCATTCGTTCTTCTTATAATTAAAATTTATGAGCTTAATAAATGTACAAAATCAAAAACTATATTTGGGGAAATATGTGAAACACTACTTTTATCTCCGCCCATCCGTAGATGGATAAAACAATTTAGTATCAATGGTCAAATTTTTTTTTATGAATTTTAATAATTATTAATTAATGTGTAAACGTTCAATAATTTTAGCGAACCAAAGGAACCCACCAAAAAGACTCCTCCCCCACCCATTAAACTGTCCGTGACGATAAATAAAACAGAAAATAACTCACATTGACACCTAGTCTGGCAGCTCGGTGAAGTACAGTCTCTCCGTGTCCCTTGTTGACTATCCACCCTTTGATCTCGGCGTGGATTTCGGACACGTAACGTGGCGCGCTTGGTGGGACTGAGGTGGAGACGGCGATGGAGGTAGTCATCAAGGTAGCGGGTTTCTTGTCCGATACCGGTTCCTTCTTCTTCTTTTTCTTAATGTAGTCAAATCCCGACCGAAACTTTTTGCGCATCAACTTTCGTTTGAACAGCATACGCGCAGGCGGTTTTACACCACTGCCTCCAGCACCAGCTGTACTACGGTCTTCTTCTTCGTCATCTTCTTCTTCTTCTTCTTCTACGGCGTGCACCTCCTCCTCCTCCTCTTCGTCTTCGTCATCGAGGTGAGAAGCGGTGATATCTTTGCCGGCACACCCCTTTTTCATCACCTCGTCCTCATGCTGCCGTCTCTTTCGCAAGTTACGCTGCATCAACTTCTCCGCAGACACGATCTTTTCGCGCTTCATCAGACGCCGTCCCTTAAACATAACGTCTCGGCGCCCGAACATATGGCCACCCAACCTTTTTGGTTTGTTCTTGCCGGCCAATGTGCCGGGTACGCCCGTTTGTGACGACTGGCATGCCGCCAACTTGGCCGCTTTAGACTCTTTGATCGGCTTTGAAGGCGGTGGAATGTTCATAATGGAGGTCAACGACACCTGGTCAGCAGCCACGGCTCCGGCAGTCGGCGGTGACACTACCGATATGAGTTTGGACGGCAGGCGCAACGACCGCTTGAACTTGTACAGCTCGTCCTTCCAGTCCTCTGTGGTCGCAACAACGGTGGCCACATGTGCTGACTTCTCACCAAGCGACTTTTTTCGTCGCCTCTTCGGAATGATTTTGTTTTTAACGTTGGCCTTTTTCTTGGATGAAGCCTGTGGCGGTTCCTGCTTGGCCAGCAGTGGTCTGTTCCGAGACCTCAACCGCATCCGGATTGTTTCGTTGTCCTTCTCTTTTGCTTTCTTGACAACAGCGATCACCTGTGTGGCACCAACCGCGGCAGCAACCACTGTTGGAGCCGGGCTCGGTAACGGTGATGCGCACTTCCGTCTCCTTTTCACCGGTATCTTGACTGTCTCAAAATGTGCGAACGCGTCGTCCAATAACTCATCAAAAGCGAAAGAATAGTCTTTTAGCGAGTTTTTTCGCCTCAGCGACTGTCTAGGATTAAATTTTCCGGTTACTTCGATGGCTGTGGCGGCGGTAGATCTTCTCGACGTGTTTTCGGTGTTTTTAGTCAGGTTTTCCTTTTCCACAACTTTTTTCTTCGCTGCTTCAGATTTTTTACTTTCCTTCTTGTTTAAATCTTTTTTATTGCTGTGATCTGGTTGTTGTTGATCCTTCTTGATATCACGCTTTTCTTCTTTTTTTAGTCCTTTCTTCTCTTCTTTTGCTACCACTACTAGCTCTTTCTTTTCCGATTTCGGCAATTCTTTCTTAACCCCATCTTTGTCTTTCTTTTCTGCTTTTTTCAACTCTTTCTTTTCCTCTTTTTTCATTTCTTTTTTCAGCTCTTTCATTTTTAGCTCCTTTTTATATTCTTTCTTTATTTTTTTGACTTTAGTGATCAATGGCTTCAAGAGTCGTTTTCTTTTAGGTTTTCCTTTAGCTAATTTTTCTTCGCTGTCTTCTTTGTCTTTAATGTCGTTCATAGTCTTTTCTGGGTCTTTTAATTTTGTTTTATTTTCTTTATCCATATCCAAAGGTTCAGTGTCTTTCTGTATAGTTTCTTCAGAAATAACATTTCCTAAGAGAGGAGGCTTTTCCGATTTCACTTCATCAGTTAATTTTGACGCACTTCGAACATCTGTTATTTTATTGTCTTTATCGGTTAAAGTAGTAGGTTCGATTTTTATTCGTTTTGTGTACTTTCTCTTAGGTAGTTGTGGTTGCAATTCTTTTGGCGATTTCCTTTTGACTGGAGCTTTGACTTTTTTCTTTTCCTGAGTTTCAGCCAACTGCACTACAAACGAATTGCACGTATTTGTCCAGAAATCCTCATCGTCTTCATCTTTTTCTGTTTCTTCCTTATTTAACAAACTCAGGTCTGGTTCTTTGACGGGCAATGGTTCTAGTCTAAAATAATAATTTTAAACATTAATTAATAAAATATAATATAACTAGTTATTAGTAAAATTGTGTACAAAGTTTCAGTAATCAGGCACATATAGGCAGTACATTACAAACATACTCTTGAAATATTTGAAACATGTTCAACAATGTCTCAAATCAAACAAAAAATTATAGACATGATAAAAATGTAAAAATGTATTTTTGTAAGAATCTTACTTAATATCGAGTTTGTGTTCTACAACCGCTTCAGTTTGTGTGAGCGGAGTCTGTTCTTGTTTTGTTTGAGGTGCGCTGTTATTCGATGGCAAAAATGGGTGAGGTGATATGGCCGTGGTAGCGGCCATCGGACTACTCATCCTCGTCGTGCCACTAGACGACCCTTCGGCAGATATCTATACACGAAAAACAGAAAGAAAAATCCACATATAATACACGATATGTAATTGAGCAAGTCGCGTGGTGATTACTATTCCTAATAAGAATAAATAAAACAGAAAATATGAAGTTAGTAGTAAAAATTGTTTACAGTTTGAGTTGTAGTAATATAGAACTCTTGAGACACAGAATTTAAGTTTTTAAATGTTTTATTTGGTCAATCAAGCTTTTAATAGCTATGTCTTAACTAATGAACGTCTTGACAATACGAATCTAATACGGAAAATTATTTATTAAATATTATAAATTTATCAACGCTCGTTGATACAATTTTATTATTGTAGCACGTAATAGTAGATAGAAACGGACATAATGAACGTTGATAATATCTTAACGTTTTTTCCCGAATATAATGTCGGTTTATTGAAACTCAAATTAAAAATTACATTTTATTTTATTATCCAGAAACAGAAGTAAGATTACCAGATTTCTCGATATGTCAACCTTTATTATACTACTCATCGATAAGACACTTATTAATTAAATTAGATCATTATTCCATTATGATAAAACGGTTGTGACGCATACCAAAAAATGAAATTTTATCTGGTGTGAAAGATTTTCTAGTATTCAATTATAAGTGTTCACAATTTATTTAGCCGAATAAGATAAAAGAGAGATCGAATTAAACTATGGTAATATTAGTCAAAATAAAATTATAAAATAATTATACACAATTATTACGTCACAGTTTTTAAGACCCACGTATAAATGTTTGTCGGCATCTTTGATTTAGAAAAAAATGTCAATATATTGAACAGTTTGTTTTTCCCTTCGAGGTAGTAGGTATTTAAAATCAATACTGTTACCTATATCCATACGATATAATATCATGACGTGTTACATACACGCATATAATCTAATTTTAATTAATTTTTGACGGGTTACAGCACGATGGAACAATAAAAATCGCGAGCTTTTCCGTGTCAATCATATTATAATAAAAATAAACGGAAGAAATAATATTAAGAAAACGCCGAACATGATCAACGGCGGCGTACCTGTTTCCTCTCGGCTTTGGTCCGGATTCTCGGAGCGTTGGAGTACGCCCTGTCCATGTAGTAGTCGATCTTCTTGGGAAACGGCGTGACAGCCGTGCGCTCGGCCATGTAATAGTCTGTCTTCTTGAGAGGCGTGGTCGACGGTTCCTTCCGTATGGGCGTCGAAAACACCATGGTCGGCGTGGAAGGCGCCTCGGCGATCTGCGGCCGGCTGCTCTGGTCGCGCGCCTCGATGTTCTGCTTGAGTATCTCCAACACGCGCTTGTCGGCTTGCGCAGGACCTTGTTGCGGCGGCGGCGGCGGCGGGGGAGGCTGCTGTTGCTGCTGCATCGTGGTCGGCGGAATCGGATGGTGCAGGTGCTGCGGGAGCTGGGGATACTGGTGCAGCTGATGGGGATGATGTTTCTTGGACGAAGTGTACGAGTTGAACTTCTGTTCGATTTGCCTGTCAATGGCCGCCCGCCAAGCTTCGTCGGCCGACGATAGCGGCGGCACTTGATGGTTGTTGTTGTTGTGTGGGTGGTGGTGTGTGCGCACTACCGGCGGCAGCGGAATCGTCGGGGCGGCTGCAGCCGACGGTAACGGTTGCTGCGGCGACGACTGCACTACGACCACGGTCGGAGGCATGGGTAGTAGCGGCGTCGGCGGCGGTAACGAAAGCGACATCTGAGCAGCGAACTGATGGTGATGGTTGTAAGCGGCGGTGACGTTGTTGTGCTGTTGGTGTTGCTGGCCACCGACGACGACGACTGCGGTCTGAGGGGATGGCGCCGTGGCCGTTCCCGGCAGAGACCTGTTGAAATCCGGTTTGAAGTTCACTTTGGGTATGTCGTGCCCGAATGGATTCAGTCGGTCGTCGGTAGAGTCGGCTGACCGACACACGGTCTTCACCGACAGGTCCAGTGGAGACTCGCGTTTCGTAGTCTCGAACCGCAGCTTGGCCGCTTTGATCTCTTGGCCCAATTTCACCGGCTGCGAAAACAAAGACGAGGCGATATTATACAAATGCTTCCATACGATAAAATCACGTCCTGCCGTTTTTCGACTATAATATTATACAATAATTTTGTGATTAATTTGGTTTAATAATAGTGACTATAAAGTATCTATATTTTCCGTACGAATCTCTCACAACAACATAATATATTTTATCGGTAAAAAAAACTGCAAGTATTTACCAATACGTTTGTATTCATAACTATTGTTACCTCTTTCTTTTTATCTACTTATACTTCAAATTTTTTTTCAATATAATTTTTTAATCATTAAAAAACACATATTTTGTTTAGTATACATTATGTATTGTATGTCATGAGTTCACGACTTTATAACGGACAATGTAAACCATATTATCTATTCTGATTAGCATGGCAAGAATCATATTTTTTAAATTCATAGAATATGAATTATATATTTTTATTGAATACAGAATACTATTATTGTAGTTGTTTATAAGTACTAGTAGCAAAAGGTAAAAAAAAAGTAAACCATTTTCATAATATGACTATCACAGTGTGTTTATTCGAATAAATACTAAAAAAAAAGTACTAGGTACACGTGTATTATTATTTATTACAATGACTGTAGATGAATAATTTCAGATCAAATCAAAGTTCAACAAATGATTGATATGGTAAACCGATAAGAAATAAAATACAAAGTTTTGGCGTTAAATACAAACAGTGTAACGGCTACTCAAACATCAGCGGTACAATTTAATATAACGCAGCATGTTGGTTGGTTTATTGAGTCTAACGCGATACCGAAAAGTTTGATGTAAAATTTGTAATCGACGCCACAGAAGAATTAAAGACAACAAATTGAATGCGACACCACCCTCGGGTCTCGCTAATTATAACATACATTCGTTTGTAATAAACACCAAACTTCATTTCCAGGTAAATGTGAATATAAGAACGGGTTTGATGCCCCAAGAAAAAATTACACTTGAAAAACCTTGGAAGTCATCAGAATATTTGGTAAATGATTGATATTAATAAAAATGAAAAACCAACTAGACACTAAAGATGATGAAATATTTCTAGAATTTCTTTCGGAAATCGATAACATAAACGAAATGAGTAATAAGTACGTTTATTTTGTATAGCTACAGCCACACGGGTGATAATAAAATAAAAAAACTATATAATGAATATATATATGTATATATTGTACACTTGTACCTTAAAGGCTGAGCCGCAACAGTTTTCTCAATAATTATTTTATTCCAAACTTGACAATCCGAGTTTTACACGAAAGGTTGCTTATAAAAAAATCTGTACAAAATGGATTTATATCCCTATAGCCTATTTGTACAGCATAGGTATGCATTTGAAGTGAATAATAAATAATAATGTACGCACTTCTATAGAATTAATAACAAATTTACTAAAGATAAATTACATTTATTGTTTGTTATTATGGTTATTAATATTAATTGAACCAGTTTATACATGATAAATGTATCTACTATTTAAACCAGATATCTGTGCGTGTTTATTATTGAAACTAAATATAATATTACTCGTCGTTTAATTATCATACTGATCCAGCGAACTTTATACATATAATAATATTAACAAACCTAATTAATTTGTAACAGTGAAGGAAGGGCTGGGGAAATGTACGAGGTTATATTATATAATATATTATGCATCATACGTGTTTACTGTATATTATTAAAAGCGTGTTAATTTTACAGCATCAAAAAGGAATCCCGAATATAAAGCTGGTCTAATTGAATATTATTATTATTATTAAACAACCTTTGAAAACCGTCGAGAAACTGCGCGGGGAGGAAGTCGTCGCCTTTTGAACGTAGTCGTATTATAATTATAAATGTACAAAACACCATTTACATAATAGAATATAATATGATAATATTTCACCGATATTCAGATGGTATAATATTATATTATTAAATAAATAACCGTTTTTGATCAACCAACGCCCAGACACTTGCAGCACAAAATATTAAATTTAATATGCTA
>JACXSJ010000221.1:85482-177440 GCA_014851325.1 Pentalonia nigronervosa
GGTGGTGGTGGTGGTGATGGTGGTGGCGGCGGCGGCGGTAACAACAGCGCTCAGTTAAACGACCAAAGTCTACGCCGTAATTAATTGTGGGGTCTGCGTTAAGCGCGTGGCGGAGTAGAATTTTTTTCTCGCCTCATCCAAAGTGAGACGTAGTGTAAGAAAAAAAAAAACTTCGACACATTCTCAATAATTACACGGCATTGATTAATATTATTGTAACAACTCATTCATTGTTTTTGCAGTCTATTGACCTAGTACACATACAACAACGGTCATCGGTCCGTCCTTGCAGGTCCAATCCCGCCGCGTGTGAGCAAATTTGAAACGAGTACAATAATGGTACATTCGAAAATAGGATACACCAGTATGCGCCAAATTACTTTGACTCTATTGCTTTTATAAGTTGAAGAAAAAAACAATATTTAAATTTTCGCGGAACACGACACAGAAAAAAATATACACTGCGAATAATAAACTACCAACGACTAAGAAAATAATTTTTCCTTAACTTCAAACTTTTTATGGTTTCTCCGTTAGTGAGTTTATAAATACATACGTCAGTACGTCACAATGCAGTAGTGTTCAAATAAAAAAAAACAAATTTAGATATTTATTATTAATGTTTGAAAATGGTTTAAAAAATACACAGAATGATTCAAAATTTATGTTACAAGCTACTTTATTGATTCATAATAAAGAAAAATGTATAATACGAAAATTTTTTGATTTAGAAACATCTTAAATGATTTATACATTTATAATTTTTTACAATATTTTAGAGGGGTTTTGAGGGGTAAACTTTAGAAATTTATTAAAACTTTAAATATCTCCCAAGCCTAGGGTTTTACATTATTTAATATTGTTTAAGCACTAAAAATTATTAAAAAATGTCTTCATACTATATTTGTAAAAAAGTATAGGTTCTTATACTAGATTTAGTTCCTCCTAGATTCCTATTAGAGTTTTTAAGGCTGACCCTCTAAAACCCCCCTCCTCCTACTAATATACTGCAAAAAATTATAAAATAAAATTTTAGTTGTTTCTAAATAAAAAAACTTTCGTACTATACATTTTTCTGTATTTGAATATTAATGTAATAAAATGGATGTAACAAAACTTTTAAATCACCTTGTATATAAACAGTATGATTATAAACAATAATATGCCGCTTTCGGTTGGATATTTAACACGAAAAAAACAACCAGGCATTGTCTATGATTTATTTTCAAATGTGACGACAATCGTTATTTTGCAATTATAGACCACAGTAACACACTTACGACCCATCAAAAGGGAAAAAAATAAAGGCTCACAAACTGGCTATACAAAACGCGGGTAGAACGACGATTGCTATACTAAATTATATTGTCAGGAGATAATATTTTGCATCAATTCCAGGTACTCGTAATTTACGCAACCAATTAAAGGTACATTCAGGTGTGTAAGTAATCTACTCCAAAATATGTAAAAACAACATGTTATTTGCACTACATCTAAATATTAATTTTGATTTTTGGTAATTTGAGTAAAGACGGAAAGCGAAATGGCATAATATGTAATCTCCACCACAATTTCAATTTAAATTATTGTTGTAATTTACCTGATAAATGTACCGAACTCATATCAATTATAGCACATAAAAAGTGAATAAATAACACGAACTATTAATAACTAGTAACATGAACAATGAATCATAATATTCCTGATTTTTAAATATTTTATTATCAACTTAATATTATTATACAAAAGGTTTATATAACACATCTACTATTACAATTAACTTATATTAACGTAACTTAACGTAGGTACCTATCAATATCAAAATTTGAACGAATAGATTTTGAGTTATTTAACTTAGTGTACTAAGGAAATTAAAATTTTTTAGTATATTTTATTAATTTATCAATATTTATAATTTATAAAAATGATCTAAGTACCTATAATAAATACTAGATCCAATATCTATTACATGTATTTTATATTTTTGTAATACCATTATTAAGGATTATTATCCTTAGCATAAACATTTTAATAACTGAAATACTACTCGTTGGAATTTTGAATTAAGTAGGTACATCAAGTTTCAAAAAAAAAAAAAATATATATACACTGAATAATATATAGCAAAAAAGGAGTTTTCATTTTAAAAACAGAAATTTTCATCGCCACATGACACTCTTTAAGTAGTACAAAAAAAAATCTCAAGAATCTAAAAATATGGTTTTCAAGTATATTTGAAAATTCCAAAAATCAAAATTTGAATATATTCACTATTAAATGAAAAGATGAATATGCTTGGTGAGAATCACCCTGTATAAAACCAATTGACATGCAATGTAAAATCAATAATTTTAATGTATAGCAAGGCAGATATATTCATTATTAGTTATTACTTTGTAAATATTTTTGACGGCTTTCCTGCGATGGGGAATTAAACGGAGTATTATATTATATTACATCCAAAATAATATGATTATGATAATATGTATATAAAAAAAAATGTATCAAACAAACAAAATAGAAGAGGTGTATTGTCGGAAACGTCCGAACTACATCTTTGACGAAAAAGAGGAATTCATTTTTTACAACGAACCGTTTCCGATGTGCACTGTACACACATAATAATAATAATAATAATAATAATAAGACGTGTGTACGGTTGTAACGATAACAACTACACAGGCGGAGTGTCGTTATGAATGGTAATCGTTATTTTATTAAAACCCATTTCCGAGAGCCGAGGGCACGAATAATATATAGATTATAATAAAATATATCCGATGACGAGCACACGTATACACACGTGCATACACGTATTATATACGTACTGATTTAGCGTAATATAAATACGCGTGCAACTGAACCTAGAGGACCAATTAATTTTTTTCCTCGGACTGCCCATCACAAATTTATTTGAAACGTCAGTGCAAAAAAAAATATACAAAACACAAGTAATAGGAAAATCGGTTTACCAATGTCATTTTCGAATCACCTATTTTGAATTTTTATTTGTTGAAGCCTTAACCTCCTCCCCTCCAAAAAAATTAAATTGTACTGGCTATAGGGACATATTTTAATAACATTCAAATTACTAATAATTTTTATTAATATACACGTTAGTCATAAGTATATCGTTGAATATAATCGTTACACTGTTCCAGTGTTCCATTCGATTCTGATAAAACACGCAATTTTATAAACTAGATGTATAAACATAAAATGGGCTCTCAGATAACATATGAGAGACGCTGAGGTATACATAAACACGTAATAATTAGTAAAATGTACTAACTAGTAACAAATATAATATAGCTCGAAAAAAAATCAAAAAATATTCAAATACTTTATGTAACCCGTTATCTGATTCCCGGATTTCTAAACACACTTGTTCGTTTATCGAAATTAATATCGTCGTTGTGCGCCATTTATAAACAAGCCAAATGTGAAAAATGACGGAACATTGTCAAACATTCATATTATAATGAAGAAAATCGTAATATAATAAAAATGAGAATGAGTAAAGTGTGCACATACTAATTAGTTGTATAAAAACCGTTAAGACCGTGAACGAGTGAAAAAAAATCACGTGGTCGCAACAATTAGCTCCGTCGCATCCGTTAGAATTTGATATATTCGTGTACAATACGCCAATGTATTAAATAATTACCTATCGTAAAACCGGATGTCGCAGACCGGCGCACTGTCGTCGACAACCGGACACACCGCGACGAGAATCGGTCAATAATACTACGTGAAAATAATAAATTTTACTGGAGAAAATGGCGCGCGCGTCGTATTTGATGGCCAAAAATATTGTATAATATTATATAATATACACACACATGAAAATACACAACAAACGACGACGGGTGATGAGCGAGCAGTGGTAAAAAATGTGAACGGAATAATAAGAACATTGGCTGGTATCGATGCCAGTCTGCGCTGCGGCACAGAACTTGAACAAATGCACAAATAAATTAAGTGTTTACCGTCGTGAGCATCGTAGTTCCCCACAAAAGAAACAATAGTCACGGAGGGCGGTTGTTTGTTTTCAAAACGCTCAACAACAGATTTTAACGAAATTTCAATTTTACAAAATTTTATTATGAAGATTTATTCTCGAACGACGACGATGTTTTTTTTTTGTGTTGAATCGTAGAGGCGATAATAATTACTATAACAATTACTATTTACTATACTATACTTATATCCAACAACACCACCGTCGGTCCGCATAAGATTTTAATTTTCGCTCTCCTAACGAACGGGAACACTAAACGAATGATTTTTATTATACGCGATTCGAATAGTTCGCACGTCCTCCCCCGTCTGCGGGGCGATCGAACTACTGTTCACCACAAAACAATAAAAACGCTGGAATGGTCTCCGACGACGACCGACATCGTAAAAATATACAAGACAATTATAACGTTCAATCAAATTCCGTGGGGTCCCGCGTCTAAATTTAGGCACAATCATTTTTCATTGCCCGTAAATTATTTATAATACCAGAATATCGTATACCGCGCCATCGATTGACGTGGGCAAACGAACGGACGTACAAAACGCGAACCGTCACACAAAAGGAAAATAGAGATATTCCGGCCAAAACAAAAGCAACGGTTCGGACCGGTAGTGGCGTTATGGTGGGGTGTGGTTGCAAAGAAGAGGAGGGGGTCAACGACAACATTGACTTTGACTTCACAACGAATAAATAATCAACGACCGAGGTCACGTGTGCCTACTGTATAAAACCATACAGTACAGTACACGAGGTCCGTTTGTCCATATTCCGTTTGCACAGTAATAGTGTAATGTCATTTAGGTATGTATAAAATGAACGAAAACTACAACAATAATATGCGTAAGAACGAAAACCACGTGTGTGCGTAAAAACCGACAGGATTTGACAAGAATTATAGGTATTTATTTTTGTGATTTCGGACAAATAAGAAAAGAATTTAAGGTCCATTCGTTCCTCGTACGAAGCGACTTGAAGCGGATACTAATGCATCCTATTTATACGTTATCAAGTCTACGAAAATTATCAGCCAAACATTATATAGGTAGGTAAACCTATAATTGCTTCAATTGTTGTTTACTGTTTCAGTACAAACAATTCTGTTAATTTTTGATCATCATTACACAAACGCAATAGATTTATTGAATTAATACGAATTTATTGTGTATGTAAGAAATACAATTAATATAATAGGCGACGATTAATAATAATAATAGGATTCAGATTTAAGAATCTCACGTTTCTCTTCTCTGAAGTTAAGATTGTACTGAAAAGGGTCAAAAATTATTTGAAAAACTGTGTAATATGAAAAAATAATCATAAAGCATAGACTATCGAGTTTATTACAAGTTATGAAACGTTTGCTGATTTCTGGAATTGAAATAAGGTACTGTGCATCAGTGTTTATAAGTAGAAAAAATATTGTCAATTGATTTATTTATAAAAGACGGAAAACATGAAAATTATTTCTTTTCGCGAGATTTTAACATAATATTATGAAGAAATATATTGTTTCTCAACTATTATTACGGCATAAAACAAAAACGGTTAATATAATGACAGAAAAAAACAAAAACAAGTAAAGCTCATATTATTAAATTGTTAGGCTTGTCTGCCTGCAGACGTGTAAAATAAAGGATGGGTTGATGACATTATTGAAGATAAGAGTACATTTATAAAGGAAAAGTTAAAGAATCCGAATAACCAATTAATAATGTTATTAAAATTAGTGTGTTTAAAGACAAATCGCAATGAAGGATACGTGTTGGCATATTATATTAATTATTATGACCCACTGTAACGGTGATTTCATATTACGACAGAGTTTAGAACGTACTGCGTGCAATTACACCGCGCAAATGTGTATCATTATAGTTAATTATTGTTATATTGTGTAGTTACAAATGTACTTACAGACGACGATGTGTGCATGTGTTTATTGTGGGCGCATTTGCAAACTAATTCGGTGGCGGAGACAGAACGACAAGAACGCGTAGTGCACAGCAGACAGCCACGTCGTGAATGAGGAACGAAAATACGAAATTACAGAAACGAAGTTCGGACCGATATTATACAAAACGATAAACAAACTACAATGACGAAAACGACAACAACGATAATAGCGACAGGTGGTCTAAATAAAGATTTGTTTTTCTCTTAATCTGGGTTTGACCGGCACCGCCGCCTCCCCATCGCGTTTACCTAAAAAGAACGTATGAGCATGGTAATTACCTAGCTATTTCTAAGAAATGAATACCGAATAATGAAGGTAGGTAAACTGCAAGAAAACACATTACGAAAATTAGAAATTACAGCATAGTTGTATTATTTCAATGAGTCAATATTAGCATCGTACTCGCCAATTGTACAAAAACAATTAGAAAACATGTTTTAATAAACAACGTAATATTTAACGAAATTATGAAAAATTAAAAGGAAAACACACCCCGATATCATCGTAGTTGTACCTAGTTCCTACACATAAATAAATTCATCATAACAATAATAAAATACTCCAATAAACTACAAATAATCTAACCTCACGAAATACAATCGTTACACGTACCGTCATTTTACAGCGTTCGATATTTATGATAAAATTGAAAAACTAAACATGTGTTGACGACGTTTGAACCTAATTAGGCAGCCATCGTGTCGCGACGAGAGAAAACAAAAATGCATAAAAAAACCACGTGGAGGGGCGTCGACCCATACATGATACGACGACGACGCGCTTCGTTTACATAGTAACAATAGGCGGCGGCGGCTGACGAGATTTCTGTGCAAAAAAACGATTATTTGGCCGACGGAAATTGTTCGCGCTCGAGTAAAAACATTCAATTAATAATAATTGTTATGGTTTCCAATTACACCCGTTAGCGCAGTCGTCGACGGCGGCTGCGCAAGCGCAGTTTTCGATATTTCACAGCAGCCGCTTGTTCGTGTATAAACATGTCGGCACGCTGCCAGTGATTTACGCGCGTACTAAACACACGTAAAATGATTCGAAACCAAACATGGCGGTAGTCATACGTAACTATTGACCGTTGTGGTTAGGGTAAAGGTGTAAATTAAAGGTTAAAATGTTAAATGAAACGTAATATCCATGTAGTATATAACATTATGTAGAACTATTGACCAATGCGTATAGCTTTCACGAGGTAATCGGTCAAAATAGTCCATTTCGGACAAAAAGTCCGGATTCATTTTTTTACTATTGGACAAAAAATCCGAGCACTTTTATATATTAGATTTAAGGCTGGAAATATAAATAATTATTTATTACACCTATAAAATTACAATTGTCAAGTACAAATAGTAGTGTGACCGATATATGTGTTGACTATATACATTTTAATAATATTTTTAAACTGTATGTATAAGGAATAGTAATCAAATATATAATATTGTATAAGAAAATGAATTACATTTTTCAAATTTTAATTTTGTAAATAGAATATTTTATAATAAATTTTAATTATTTTTTTTTTTTGGACATTCTGACTGACGTTAAAAAAATGAGACCCGATTTTTTTCAAAATGTACTTTTTGTCCCGGACATAATTACGATATAATTTAAAATAAATGTCTATAAGAAGACTGAAATGTATATGATATTATGGTAGACTACCAAAAAGTCTATGTTTAAAACGTCCAGTGTATATACTCATATAAATATAATATTTTAAATAATTTATTTCAAGTTATGTAATATAAAAAAAATCAAATAAAATAAATTACCTATTTAAACAAAAACAATATAGGAAGTATACATAATATGTATATTATATAAAAATAATTTCTATCAGTCTGATTTATTGCATCATTTAAATTATTTAAAAAAAAATACTCTAATTTTAATTACCAGGCCATATTATATAAAAACAATTGAATTAATTATTTACATACAAAAACAATATATATATATTAGATAATAATAGACTATTCCTTAATTTCTTCAGGTAAATCATTTAATTAAAATGTATATTAATACTAATTGGAACGTTAATTGTGCATCACACCGTATAATTTTCATTTACCTAATTATATGAACCAGGGTAAACGGGCATTCCCCCCCCCCCGACTGTTTTCGATGTAGTAGGACATTTTTCCTCCAATATACTTTTTATGTGAACATTTTCCCCAATTTTTTTTTTAAGTTTACTATTTAATAATATTATATTATTTATTATTTAATATAAAATTATTTTTTTTAAATAAAATATATAATTTTTTTTTATTTTCATAAATATAATAAATCATAGATGAATATATTTTTGATTAATTGAAATACTTAAACAATAAAAATTACAATTAAATAATTAAAAAAAATTAGATTATATATAAAAGATAAATGATTGTCTAAATAAAATATAAATTATAATTAATAAAAATGGAAAAAAATGTCGGCATAAAATCTTTAATTTGTGATTCTTTTGTTATTTCTAAACACATATTTCTTAACCTTTGTTCATATTTATATTTTTTTTTTTGTTAAAATTGTTAAAATTATTTTATTCTTTCAAGTAGTTCAGTAGATCAAAAATATACATTTATATTATATTTATTAAAATATTTGGAAATATTAGACAATAGGCAAACGAATAATTTTATATTAAATAATAATATAATATTATTAAATAATAAACTTTAAAAAAAAGATGAGGAGGGGAAATGTCCGCACCAAAAATATATCAGAGGGAAAATGTTCTACTACGCCGAAAAAACAGTCTGGAGAAATTGCCCGGGGGGAAATATCCACGATTCATGAACCGGACGACTCTTTTAGACTTTTTTACAATAATTCTATATTTATAATGGCTCCTTCGCTATTATTTGACCTTTCATTGTGCGATGTGAGTTTTTTATAAATGTTTAATAAAATTCATAATCTAATTGTAGTTTGTCATTACAATGAGGACTATTTTTAAAACCAACTAGGTCTTTTTATTTTTTAAGTATCCCAATTATTGCTCAATCTCACACATGTGACCAACACTTATATTATGTAATTAATTGCTAAACGGAAAAAAAAGTACCCGGTAAACACATCCCCGGAAAAAACTACCCGTTAATGAAATTAAATAAAAAACATAATTGTACCTACATATATTGTTAATTATTTGTTTATTGAAACTAATTATTCAAGTATTTAGTAATTATTACTTTTACGCAAGTTTTTCTTATAAAGGCCCAATAGTTCGTAAAAATTAAAGCTACGATGATATTCAATTACGTTTAATTACAAAATAAATATTATATAAATAATATTTTTACTTTATCCAATAAATACCTATGGGTAAGTGTAAAAAATCCATTACTTATCTACGATTATACGATATTTTACGATTACAAAAATAACACAATTTAACATTTGTCCATCGATAAAATTAAAGATATTGATATGCTTACTGTTTTTACGTTATTAGTCTGTGTTTGATCGTTGTAATACATATAATTCATTTTGTGTTCGTGATCAATAATGGAAATATTAAATCGAATAAAAATAGGGAAAAAGTTGCTTTAAAAGGCTATATACTTATATGTTTACAAAATACAAAGAATGTACGCAGTTTATTCTGTGGAAATGCGTGAAAAGTAGTTCATTTCAGTGTCCAGCTATATTAAAATCAACATTAAAAAAAAAAAAAAAAGGTCTTAAGTGCACAACACGATTATAACCATGCACCTGATCAAAGTACTATCGAAGCCGTAAAATCAAAAATTAAAATAAAAGATATTGCTACAAATTTTGGTTTTACACCTAGTCAAATTTTCAATGAAGTAATTAACTTAATACCTAAACAAGTTTTAATGAAAATGCCTACAGAAGAATCAATAAAACGAACGATCCGAATACAAAGAAATGGAAATAACCCTGTCGAGCCAACAGATACTAATGATTTAGTTATTTAAGGTATAAATAAAATATTTATAAAAATAGAATTATATAATAATAATATAATGATGACATTTAAATTTTAGGGGAATGGTCTTTATGGAATAGTCAACATTTTCTTTTACATGATAACCAATTTGAAAATACTAATGAAAGGATTATCATATTTGGTACCAACAAAATGTTATACTTATTGAGTCAATCTAAAGAGTGGTATATGGATGGAACTTTTGGATTTGCACCTAAAGACTTTTACAGTTATATATTATTCGTATAAAACACAATTGTGAGTATGAAATTGCAATTTATTCATTATTGCAAAAAAAAAGCATAATCGACATTTGAATAAATGTTCAGAATAATTTTGGACGAATGCAATAAACGTAAATATTACCCTGACTCAGTTAAAGTACATTTAGATTTCGAAATATCTGTTATTAATGCTCTTAAGAATATTATTAGTAGTCACTTAACAATAATGGGTTGTTTTTATAATTTATGCCAAAACACTCATAGGCGTATACAGAAACTTAGTTTAAAGACTAAATATCGTACAGACGAGGATTTCAGCCATTTTTGTGCTGTGTTAGATAGCTTAGCTTTTCTTCTACTAAGTCACGTCAAGGAAGGAATGAATTATATTAAAATTATTGTTCCTCCAAGTACAGAAGACTTAGTAAATTATTTTGATTCAGTTTATGTAAGTGGTACTTTGCGTCAAATAGGAACTAATAACGATTTAAGCATTTGGTTTCGTCGACTTCCTCCTCAATTCCCTCTCTCCTACAACGTGAAATGTGCACCAAAGTACCTTAATAGATAATAGTAGAAACAAAAACATGTGAGAGAATTGGAATAATAGGTTCAGTCATTTGGTTGGGCATAAAAACCCATCGATATGGAAGTTATTAAAAAATATGAAAAACGAGGTGAGGACTGATAAAGTTATATTAACATAGAGCGAAATTGGGCAATTAACATACAACGACCGCATAAAGGACATATTACGCAAACTCAGCTAAAAAGTTTATGCAAACAATTTATTAGGGGAGAATTAAGTGTTGATGAATTCCTATAAAATATAAGAAAGAAATGTAATTGAACTTGTAATTTGTATTTTTATAAATTATTTTTTAATGTAACATATATCGGTATAAGTGCAGTTAATAGAGTGTTAATAAATTTATTTATCTTGGGTACGTTTTTTCCAGGGAATTTTTTTCCAGCATTCAATTAGTTATAGTATAAATATAAATACAATGTGTGCGTTACACCACTAACCTGTTGCAATTGGCCAGCGGCAGTGGCCGGTCGAGCGGGTTGCGTGAGCTTGTGCAAGTTGAGCGGATAGTGTTGCGACTGTTGCTGTTGTCTGGACAACGAATGGTGTTGATGGTGCTGAGTCACCACGGTGGCCGGAAGCGACGTCGACGATGACGGTGGCGGCCGATGGTGGTGGTAACCGTTGATGACTGCAGCCGCGGAGGACGAAGACGATGACGACGACGACTGTTGCAAGAACGCGGGTGGCGCCCGGCCATCGAACGCGGACCAACGGTGGTCCATGCCGGACACGATAATGGCGGCTGAGGCGGCCTGCGACGACGGCGGCATTGGTTGCGGCGCCACGGCGAATGGCCTGTGATACGACGACGCGGACGAAGATTGACCGCTGCCACTGCTACCGTTGCTACTGCTGCCGTTGCTGTTGTTGTTACCGCTGTCGTATGTTTTTATCTGGAACGGTCTGGACTCCAAGTACGACGGCTGCACCGAGGCCGGTCGTTTGTGATGGTGGTGATGGTCGTCCGACGACGATCTATTATGTGAATGGTTGTTGTTAAGTTGGTGCTGCTGTTGTTGCTGCTGCTGATGATACCGCAAAGGTTCGGGTTTTTGCACGATCACTCGGTTAACGTCGTGTTGCGCCGATGCCGTCGTTGTCGACGACGATGACGGTTGCTTGGCCTGAGCTATGGGCACCGTTCTGACGCCGCTACGGGGCTGCTCGAGTTTCGGGTCATATCTGATGGCCAAGTGCGAGGACTGCGGTCCCGTTCCGCTGGTTACGGGCACTTCAGACTTAGGTCTCTCCAACGGTTGGAACCTGCTGAAAAAAATAAAACAAAAATTGTCAAAAACCATAACTATAAACTATATTAACACGCGCAAAACTAACTGTACGCGCGGTCGACTCTGTATAATATTATATACTTACTTGGGCGGTGGCGGTGGCGTCTGTATGGGCTTGAACCGCAAGTAATCCCTGTCGATGGCTTGCTGTTGCAGGCCGCTGTGCGTCGTCCTGTTGTAGTAGTGCGAAGAGTGCGGCGAGGGCGGCGGCGTCTCTGGCACCGACGGTTGTTGTTCTTTGGGTGCGGTAAACGGCGACTGGGGCTGCGGCGCGCCGGACGTTGACTTGGGTACCACAGCGTATGGCGACTGCGGCGGTTTCGGCGGCGAGTACTGTTTGCTTGCGGCGGCGGCGGGTGGTGACGATCGAGCGGCCGGCATTGGCTTGAACTGAGACGGAGGCGGCTGCTGTTGTTGTTTGACGGTCAGCGGCGGTGGCGGTGGTGGTGGCAGTGGTTGCAGCGTGTACGGCGACTTATATGGCGACGGCGGTGACGACGACGACGACGACGACGACGTAGAGGGCGGCAGTTGATGGTGGTGGTGGTGCTGCTGCTGCTGCTGCTGTTGTTGTTGTTGTTGTGGTTGCTGCTGTTGTTGTTGTTGTTGGTGGTGATATTGCAGCGACGACGGCGGTTGAAAGTGGTGATGCTGAAAAGCAGCGGGCTTAGGGTCGACGGCGGTACGCGGGTAGTGTCCAGGTGACGAGTACGGCTGAAAGTTGTACCGCAAGTGTGGGTGGTAGCCCGCGAACCGGTCGGAGGCCGCCGCTGATGACGGTTCCGACGATGATGACGACGACGACGACGACGAGTTCATCGAAGACCGACCACCGCCACCACCGTTGTGGTGCAGATGATGCGACGGGGGCAACGGCGGCGGGAAGTGCAGTTGGGCGGCCGCTGCTGCTGCAGCTGCTGCTGCGGTGGAGGCAGCGTCCGTGGGGATTCCTTGGAAATATTTCCTAGTATTTTCCAGCATGTTGCTAAATCCCGAGTCCATAATATTACTACTTCAGCCTGCAACAGAAAAAACCGTCAGTTAAGAATTATAATAATATGCCATTGTCAAATCATATGGTTTTAATTAATGTAAATGTTTTATAATCTAAGCCTGAATGACTAATTCCGAATTAATTCAGTTGTTTTCAAATATTATCCGAACTTTGGTCGTTTAAAAAAAAATTGTCACGATCATGTGGGGTGTTTTTATTATTGGCAACATGATAACATAATATTACACTGCATATTTCTTTGGATAAGACCAAGTGCACTACCGCGTAATACGCTCACCGAAGTGTATTATTGGATATTATCGTAAGGACTGTTATGAACAAATTTTGTATTTATAATTTACTGCTGCGACGTGAATTTTTATCCAGTTGTAATTTTTAAGTTTACGGTATTATAACATTCGCATTGTATCTAAACTTTATGAATTTCGGAACAACTCATTTCATTCAATATTTAAATTTTAAAACACGTGTATTTGATATGAATAAACAAAATAAACTTTAATATGTAAATTATTCCGCCCAGAACCGCGAAGAGAAAAAAACGCCTCAGGGGATGGTATGCGGATTGTTTGCAAACTACACGACGTCAGCAACGCGGAGATTAGTGATTCGTATACTGAGGTATATATAAACCGTACACACGTTACGTGCAACACACCTACCTGCCCCTGCTATTGCGTGCACACTGGACGAAACACGACGTATTTATAGAACATAAAAATACATAATACGTGCTCTGCACAATGGAAACCCGTATCGCAAGCAAGTGAAGATATAATATATATATAATACACAATATATACTCTCAGATTACTACCTATATATATATTACTTATTATAAATTGTCGTAAGCAACAAAAGATAATGGGAGAGTGGAAAAAAATGTGGCTCTAGGTCAACGCGTCAAACGAACAACAATGGACGAGCGAATCTTTATGTTCGATTCCCGGCTATTTTCTACATTATGGCAGCAGAGCGTCATATCGGGACTTGTTTAAACGATCACGTCGAGGTATTTAACCGATGGTGTAAGGTTAATAATTTATATTAAAAAAATACGAGTAAATACTCTGTATGGTGGGATGGTAAATATAATACCTACATAGGTACATCATATAAAACATGCATATTAATAATACAACGCGGTTAATTTCAAAATGACTGACGGATTATTATTAAAAGCCATGAAATAATTTCTTTTTTTCTTTTAAATTTATACATTAATATTTATGGTTACTTTTTATTATATATTATATTAAAAAAAAAATAACATTAAAAGAACAAAGTTTATGATACAGTTTTGTTAAATAATTACAAAATATGTCAGCTATTATACCGTAAGTTAATGTATTAATATGCGATCACATCGCTGCACAGAGTTCGCAGTTGAGTAAATATGTGATACTCCTGCTGTTTGATCTTTTGTCATATTAAAAAATAATCATTTCACAATGGAAACTGCGGGAATTTTGGTCGTTACTACAACAGAGTACGCAGCTAATTCACAAAATCCAATTTATTAAATTTATTTTATGTTATACTTATATGAAATAGGAATTATAATAATATTATTATCGAAAAATGCACATAATCTGCACGTATCGGACATATAAAACGTTACAATATTATGTAATTATTTTTCAATAACTACTCATAAAAGTACCTACTATAAATTCGCCGTTTTTCAAATATAGAACGTTATTATACATTTGTTCTTTATATAGGTATAGGTAGTCTATAGACCAATTTTGTGAAATTTCCAAGTAAATATGTTTCACTTATTTGATATCAAATAGGCTTTGACAAGAAATTAACGCCGATTAAGTCTTATGCATATTAGGTACCTATAGTGAATATTTTAAAATATAATTTTTATCTACGGGACATTTTGAGAATTTTAATTAGCGACCATCATGCGTAGTCGGCCGTGTCTAGACGAGAAAAATATTGACACATTTATATGACCGTGCTTCAAACCAATCGGATATGTTTTAACTTAGATACACGTTTTCAACAGATACATGTTTTTAGATCTATATACAATTATATAATTTTAAACATTTGTATAAACTCAAAAATATTTTTTCATTGGCATATTGTATATTGTTTATTACTTAATATTAGTAGCAAGTAACTTGTTACATACTACTATATTAGTCATTATAACCTTATAGGTAGTCAATAGGTACTTATAAGATAAAAGCTGTATCGATATTGATTGAATAATATTTTATGTACTACAAAATATTTTAATCAATTTTATATATGTAATAAGTATATATATTTATATTACATAACGATTGAACGTTTTCGATTAAAAATTATTGCGAGTAAAATTGTTAAAACGGAATTCTACAGTGAAAGCATTTGTTAAGATGAAATTAAAAGTAAACATTAATTTATCCCGCCATAAAAATCCGTGAACACGAGAATCAATAAAGTTTTTTCTTCGAACGACCTGCAAAAACCTATTGTGAAATAAATATATCTCTTTTGGATCAAAAAATAAAAAATAACAATTGTAACAGATTATTGCGTAAATTATTAATCATTAGATATTTAAATCAAACAAGTCGGCAAGTCGATCTGTATAAATGAGAAGTGTATACACTTCGTGTATAATACATATTATACACGACGATATAAATCGCATTTAAAAAATGATGTTTACTATATTGTTACACCGGACGTCTAAAAGATGACAAACAACACAATATTTAATAATTATTAATTATGATTTATCGTACGATCATTTATTATTAATACATTCGGATAAGGTTGGATTCAATATATAATATAATAATATAATTTAACCTATTTAACACGTCGCATTATTATTATACCGCCGGAACGCAGAACTACGAGGCTTGTGAAGAAATGACGAGAGATGAAATCATACAATATAAAACAGATACTACAATTATTATGGTACTGTATTATAGTGCATTATTATTATGTATTTCTGTAATGATATTGATAAAACGATAAAAATAAAAATTGTACATAGTAAAAAAAAATACGTTTCACGCGCAATGTGGTCATAATACATATAGGTATGCGTATAATGTGACGCCACGACGGCCTTGTGATATTATTATTATTCACTGCCATCGGCGCGAGGACGACCGGAGAGCCGTCGAGACGATGAATTTTTTCTCCTCCGTCGTCTACAAAATAATAATATATAGATTGAACTATTCCGATATTACGGGATTCGGTTGCGCCTTGAGCGAGAACAAACATCAATACACACACACCCGCGCACGCACACACACACACACACATATATATATATATATATATTTATCGACAAAACACAAACTTCGAGTTTCAATACGAAAACGCAATTTATACTTCTCCGATTGCGGCAGCGGCTCTCCGTCGTCGTTTCGAGAAAACTTCGATTTTTCTGCTCGACTGTGTTGTTTGCCCGCACGAAAATCGTATTTCACCGGCAGGTTGAATGGAGAAAAACTGCTGTCGTGTATTGAACTGATCACGCCCGTGTGGAGAAAGATTAACGCGCGGAATGAGAGTATAATACATATATAAATAGGGGGGGGGAAATCGATTTCGGTCGAGTTGTACAGAACAGAATGAAAGAAAAAAACGATATTTTAACGACTTACGTTTTATATAAAATATGAATACAAGAGCGATTACAATGATTTCGCAAAAGACGAGCGTCGAAAACCGACGAATATTATAAAATTATTATTATAGTTATGGGTGGTAGTAGGTTCATGTTATAATAAAATGCAAAATAATTAATGAAAAAAAATCGTTCTACGCGTATCTGTCACAACAGCGACGACGACGACGACAACGGATTCGGCGCGTTTATGGTAATTCGCACGATAGGCAAAACTATGTTTTTTTTAGCCCCTTCCCCTTTCCTCCTTTTCTATTTTTTTCGTTATTGTATATTTATACCATTTAAACAATCAGATATTTACACACTCGCACACATATTACGGCAACATTCGTGCGATTATTATGTTCGCATATATTATATTATTATATATAGACATGGAAAGACATACGGAGGACAATGTATAACGGAGCGTTGATGTTGTTTTTAGCTGCAATTTCGGTATGCTCCGAGAGCGCGAAAAAAAATGAAACGTCAATATTTTTTTTCCACTAGTTTGCGTATATAATATTATAGTTGAACGCCGGTGTTTTTGAAGGGAGAGAAAAACACGGAGAGACGACGAGAGTGAAGAGACCCCGATAACGAGGTTTTTACAATATTTACCGTCGAAAATTGGAATATTGCGAACGACCGCACCAGTGCAGCGCAGTGTCTCATTTAGGAATTTAGACATCACAGGCTATAATATTGTTATGAAAAATGAAGCTATATATTATGTATAATGTTATACTTTACCCTTCTATCCGACCACCGTATTCAACGCCTACATTTTTCAACACGATGTAACATTTATTATGTGTATTTAGGTATTACTATTATTATCATTACATTTATTTTTATTTAAGTTTAAAAATATTTTCAATTATAAAAATTATAAAAATAAATTTAATAATAAACATACACAATTTATTAATCGTAATTCAAATTGCAATTTTTGATGAATAATAAACATTAAAATCTTAATATTTTTCTAGCTGATTATGAGACGAAAATGATGATTATCTGTATACTCATTAATTATGATGATATCATCAAAGTGTAATTATTATTGTTATGATGTTAATCTTTGTAGTTCGTATTATGGACAATATCGCAGATAGATTATCAAGTTTATCGTAATTACCGAACGACAAACGAACTTTCACCGATATTGCAATAATGGAATAATAAATTGTAGTGCATGCTATGTGGACGCGGAATGATGAACGAAAATATTCTTAAAACGGTTTCGACTTCAGGAAATAATTGTTTGTACGCCATGTATTATAGATATTAGATGTGACAACGGGAAGGTTTTAATTAGGTCAGCTGTTAAACTATAATGCATATATAATAATTTCTATTGAAAAAGTATTGGCAGTAATATATAGGTTTAAAAACTAATAAAACAAAGAAGACGTGTTTTTTTTCTTACGATTTGTATTATTATTTGTACAGCCTTGGAAAACGAACGATGTATAAAAACCGCAGGAAAAAAGATATTAGATCCTCCTCTTTTTTGTGTCTTCCTACCCGATAAACGCGTAAAGCTGCTTCTCCTCGTACTCGACGAGAAATAAATAATAATAACATTATTACGCGCTGTACTCGCAGCAGTAGTCTGTTTTAATAATAATTAATAAATTATATGTGAAGCATTTGTCGGTGGCGTCACATGTATGTGCACTCGACAAATTAAATGGAGATACGTCATAATACGTAATCACTAATAATCGTATTATGAATTTATGAAGGTATATAAATATAATAGTACCTATATATATATATATATGCACTCGGACGGACGACGACTTCCGGCAAACGTACATTAACTGCACGCGTATAAATGACGGCGACCCACTTCTCCACTCGGCGCTTCAAACGACTTCCGGCGGCGAATGTGCACGATTTGAAAAAAAAATCATCGCCATTATCGGCGGTGCAGGCGGCGGCGCGCAGCAGAGAAAAAACGACCGATCGCATTTCCTTCGTCATTTATTTATCATTATTATGATGTTTTTTGTTAACAGTGCTATTATTATATTATGTACATAATATAGGTACGTCATATTGTGTGGAAAAAATTAGCCAGGAATTTTTTTTCCCCCTGTATAGATTTTTATAATTATACAGACCTAATGTATGCAGCAATCGCATAACTTCAATATACTTCGATATACCGTTATGTAAATATAAATTTAGTATACAATTCTGCAGGACGCGTCACTTCGCGCCCCGTAAATATTGGTTTCGCATATCGTTTACATATTGTTGTTAATTGTTATTGCATAACAACTACCTATGCCATCGCATATTTGTATATAGTAACTATACCGCACACGACGTGTTTATAGGTACACAACAATAACTCTTTACACGCATTAATACTAATGTTAATAATTCCACATCATTTTTTTTTTTTTTTTGGGGGGGGGAAGTGGAATAAGGCTTTGATAACAAAGGTCATTAATCTGTGGATCTGTGGGGAAGAGTACTATTGGTTTTTAACACGCGTGTGTATGTGTAGCAAGGTTTTTACTACTACAAAAGCCAGATGGTCACCCATCCGAGAACTAGTAGTAGAGGACGTTGCTTACTCTCAGTTGCAGAATGTGACTGGAAGCAGCCAACGCGCCAAGCCAAGCCACCACATCATTTTTCTACATAATATTATAATACACGTTTTCGTGCATTATGCAAATTTAGTGAAACTCGGCATCATCTCATATGTTATTTATAAAATTTCAAACGTAACGCAACAAAATAACTTTTATTTTATGTTGCGAAAATTCACTACTCACGTACGGCGTGTGTGTGAGGGTATAGACTCGTTCGTGCACACCAGCCCTACGCCTCAGACAGCTCGTAGAAAAGTTATTTGTGACTTGACGCTGCTGATCAATTCGTGAAGACTGCGACAACAACCACGAGGGTTGTTTTCTCTAAGTAGAAATCGTCGACCTTTTTTTTCAATCCCCTAATAATTTTTCACACGTAATTTTAAGTTATAAGTTATAATATCGTCATATAAGTTATAAGTGTTATAACACTGTGAAGCACCTTATCGCTGCTGATAATTTATGTAGAAAAAAGAAATGTTTTAATAGTGCTATTATTTCAAAGATACGTATAATTTATGAACAAACTGCGGCTATTTAACACGGAATTGCGTTGAAAAAATCCGGCGATTATTATTATATCTTTTCAGTCCCGTACCGAACACTACACCGAATACTTATATTTACTTTATTTTTGTTTACCTCACACAGTTGTCGTTCGTTCACTCGAATCTTTTATAGTTTCAGCGTACAATTGGGTGACGGGAGTGGTCGAGCGGACCAAGGCGTCGGTTCTAACGCGCATAGTCGCCAGTTTGAATCCCGGCCACAGGCGGCATCGCTCTCTGGACAGGCAACTGTCTAAGCGACGAGACCGCTATCCCCTAACCAGACATGTCAAAAGTCTACGTCGCCCAATTAGAAATTCTACCAAATAGACATCCGAAATAGGCCTTCGGGCCTACTCACGGACAGAGTGCCATATGCAAAAAAAAAAGCGTACGGTTTCTGTATAATAATAATATTAGTAATAATAAGATACATTCGGCATTCGGCAATCGTCGTTATATTCTTTAACATTTAACGTAAATACAATATTCAAACTTTCTTTTCCCCCATAATCGTGTATTCTTACATTAAAATAATTATATTGAGCAGAAAAGCGCCGTCTCTCCGCATGACAAATGAAACGATCAGCTAAAATTGTAGCATTATATTATACTTTCCGAGTCGGTGAAAAATCAGAACATCGTAAACGGAATTCCTTGTCAAAAATCCTTGAAATTTAAGTTGGCTTCCTTATATATATTATTATATACTTTATTTAGCGGGGTGTGCTTTCTGTGCACGTATACATATTTATATACCGTATACATAGATAGGTTTTTGGTATCGTATTTTGTTTTGATAATTTTCTATCGTCGTCATAGTCGGAACCAAAACACCGTATGGATGATATGATGCAGTCGTCATTAGCCCAATAATAACGATATCCCGTGGCGATGTAGAGTACACGCAGTGACGACCATTAGTAGTACATAATGACAGACCCTCATAAAGTTACAGAAGCACAACCATAACATGCGCGTTATGATATATATATAATATCCGACAAATTTGTTTGGGTATTTGTTGGATATTGCAATATCGGATTGCTCCCAGACTTTGATGGACGACTTTATCTTCAGCAATTTTTTTTCTTGAATAAAAAATATCTAACTCATTTTGTCATAATTAATTTTTGCCGCGGTAGAGCTATTTATAAGTTTGTGCTACGAACAGCACAACTTTATTTTTCCCAAATAAAAATGTCGAACTTGTTGTGACCTATACGTTAAATATGCTGGCATTACATTATTGGCACATTAATTTAAAAAACCATTCTAACAAACTATCAACTATCAAGCTCATACGGCGTAAATAAAGTCCAACAAAATCTCTGAGTGGTCTAACAACGTCCAACAAAAAACGAGCTAAATATTTTTTACTCGGAAAAAATGTTGTTAACATTGAGTATTGTGCTGTCGAAATGTATATATCATATTATTGTTAATATTGCAAGTAAGTAATCGGCATTTAAGTGCTACCATGGCATATAATACGCACTGCTTAAATATATATTTTACAAATTTACTAATAATTATTATACACTCGCAACAACTGCCATGTTACGTGAATTTTTCGCAACGTAGGCTATGGGACATGGGTTAGGTAATAAATATAAAAAATATTATTATTATTATAAATTATGATATTTTGAGATTTTCAGGTATATCTTCGGGGTTTTCAGAAATAATAATCGTTTTGAGATTCGTTTCGACAATAATGCATAACTATTGAAATATGTTTTATTGCGGATGATTTCAAATGTGGACGTATAATAATATTATATTAGCACAAATCGAAAATCATTTTTCACTCAAATATAAACGAGAGTAATATAAATAATATTATGTTGGTTTTACGTATTGATAGACACTCTATTGAAAATGTTTTATAAAACTATATCTGGAACTAAATGTGCAGCGGTAAGTAGTATAATATGTATACGAAATTATTAAAATCATAAGAATAAACGAAATAAATGTTCCAAATTCTACGTGATTTTTGTGCTTTAAAAATATTATATATAAGTACATAACACAATGAACAAATTTGGGCTATAATACGACATCTGATTGAGAATTATTATTTTGTTTTTTAGCTGTGCATGTTGAAGAAAAAAGTAATAACACAAATTTATTAGTATTTAATTAATTTTTTTTTCGGAATGTGGTAAAACAATTAATTTTTTAGAACATTATTCAAATCAAGTAGACCAAAATATTTATTTATTTTTTTTTAGTTTTTTATATCTCATCACTTGTATTATTAATCCAAAATATAACGAACTGTTTTTTTCCTTCATTCGAATATAATAATATATGTTATGCTGCACGTTTTGCGAAGTGTCTACAACGAATAAAGGCGTATACCATTGTCAGAATTTCGAGTTTAAAGTGGCTATGTTTCTCGATGACCGCTGACCGCAAATTATATAATTTGAGATCTGTGCCTACGTCCTATTATACATTTATACAGTATACTATGTTAACTGCTAAGGCATCACATCTGTGTGCTGTAAATTACAGTTTTCCATAATTTTATGTTTTTGTGCGTATAATAATACATACTGACATCATAATAATAATATATACATAATAATATCGACATTTGTCTAGAACACCGATTGTAGTATATACCGGGTAGATACAGAATAACATATATATACTGGAAGGAGTGGACGTTTATGACAACGATGCGATCGAAATCCGGTCAAAAAGACGATGATCAAGGCTGCGTGCGAAACGCGCGGGCCTAGGTCATATAATATGTATAGATATAATGATAAGTGTATATTGTACATATATTATTATATTATATTATATACCGCACGAGGCATTATATCGTAAACCGTATATATATATATATATATTAATGGTCAAACCCGTCGATAAATCGAAAAGATTACGTGACGAACTCAACACAATTTTTTCTCCATTTTTTTCGTATACAACCAGTGCAGCATAATATATTTTTATATTATATATATATATATACCGTGTACGATAGTATATGTCTTTTGTCCAGTTCATATTATATACTATACTTATATAATATACGGCCTGCAGCAGGTTTAAAACGAATAAAACGTTGCATTTAAATATTTAATATAATATACATATATATTTACCTTAATACATAATTGAATTATATATTATATTATTACTTACATTATAAATATTTTATTTGAAGTATTTTTCAATATATACGTATACAAACAATGTTATTTATTTTAACTTGAGACCAAAAACACGGTGATTTAAAGTCAAATCGGTACGTGTGTGTATTGACAAATAATATTCTACACGATGTGGTTTGAAAGCGGAAAATGCTTTAATTGCATTTTATTTATTTATTATATCAGATACATCATAATAATTATATATTACATCGTTATTAAAGACGCCGCAGCGCCGCCTTTATCCTACTATATCACAGAACATTTTTTGAGCATTTATAATTGCGTTTTCGCATAATGAACTTTGGTTGCGATTAATTTCGGCCGAAAACCTCAAACACAAACATTTATTTTAAAGAGCACGCAGCGATGAGACGCGAAAAGTTGTATTTAGAAAGTTTGCTCGCATTACGATAAATAACGAATATTCCACAATAATCCATTACATTTTAAAATTACGACCTATAATATATTATAATATACTCGCTAAAAACGACCAGGATCGCGGTTCATACTACAAACTTTCTTACTTATTGACAGAGTTACGTACTTATACATTATAAGATCTTAGATCGTGTAAAATACGAACACCAATATACGACATCGCAAATCCAGGAAAAAGACTAAGGAGGCTGCACAAAATTATACTATTGTAAATCAAAGTTGCAAAGATATTTAGCTATCTTTCTCGTTTATTATTTATGTAATTCGTGTAGGCATAATACTTTAAGTCTCAAACACGCTATTCTTATACTTCTAATGTTTTTTTATGTTAAAATGTCCAATGGTTTATAGTGTGTCTTGTCGTATAACTAAAAGTATATTTCAATAAATATACAATGAAATCTCTAAATATCGCACATTCTCGATCGCTGAAGTTTTGTCCGCTATTCGGGAGCGGTTCGATTTGTAGATATTTTTTAGTTCCCATAAAAAGCGTACGCTTATTGAATGTGTCCCATATATATTTAGAGGCGTTCGTCGGGGGAGGTGGTTTCACTGCATATTTACATTTTATAGGTGCATATCTTGTGTCTACCTCTTTTTTTATATTTCCATAATAAATCATCACCATCGCCGATCGCGAATATTATATAGTTATTATTGTAGATATTATTATTATACACGCGGCACACGTGTCTATAACAGAGGGTTTTCAACCGCCAAATTTCCCGCAGATTCAATTCCCACATCACTGCAATATTTTATATTTTACAGCACACGCAAAATAATATAATAATTATTGCGTCGACTGCAATAATCGATCGAAACACGATCTGCTGGCGCATTCGTCGTCGTCGCCGACCCAGACAAAACCAAACCAGACCGCAAAGCAATAATGACATTGCTAACATTATAACATTAACGTATCAACATTAAAACCGTATTTTATTTTGGCTAGTTTTCAAAATGACGATCGACAAGCCGACACTGCACTGTACGTACTGTATGACGCGCGACGGATTTCACAACGAATAATGATAATAATATTATGATGACGATTAACGAGTCTTTTATCCTCAAAGCGCACGGCGAGGTGTACTACCGGACCCAAGGTCGCTGCGGCAAAGGACGTGCCCCGTGTGCTTGCCGAGAAAACTGCGTCGGACCGATTTTTTTCTACGACCAAAGACGACAGCGTTTTGTAATATACGTCGCCGCGGCCGTCGACGTAGATAATATTTATTATATTAATACTTATTGTTATATATATAATTAAAATAATAATAATATTGTATATACGCGCTAAAACCGTATACGTTTACCTGACTAAATATTTACGAGGCCCACATATACGTATTACAATATATTATAATGTCATAATAACACGATCGTTAGTGGTCGGAAAACGGATTGGTTAGTACGCATTGTGTGAATTATTTTTTTATTAACGGGGTTAAAAAAATGCAATATAAACACTGCAATTATTCGAGTATTATATATATTAAACTAAAATGCTTAATATTTTAATATAATAATATGTATGTGTTGTGTTCTACGAGTCGGTATAAATATTTTATACACAATAATGATAATAATAATAAACGATCTTTGATTTGATAAAACGCAAACGTATAGTTTTTTTTATAAATACGCGATTCACATTCGACGAACGATTTCAAAATCGATATGAAATTCGATAGCAAAATCTCGTAATTCGAATAATATATAATACACACGGACGAAAAATAATACGAGAACACTAACCGTCGCGGAATTTCACGCAATCGAGCAACAGACGTAGAAAATCACTCACTTTCTCGCGCTCTCTCTCGCTCTCGATACACGAGACGTGTGACGTGCGTAAACCAGAGAAATAATAATCGATTTCTCAGCCCGCGGTAAAAAATGAAAATAAAAAAAAATCGGATACCTCTGAAAAAGATCCAAGACTTCCATCGGAAGGCGACGGCGGCCCCGGCGGCAGCGTACATGACGGGCGACAATACGAATTTCGGTCGACCGTCCTTGCAGAAACAAAAGCGAAGTCAGTTTTCGGCGTTCGCGGTACGCACACATTGTTCCGATACGACGCGGCGGGCCGACACCGACCGACCGACCAGGCGGTAGTTGGACGGCGAGAAAGGGTGTGTAAACGGAACGAAACGGAGCACTACGGTCACGAAAAATACGTCTCTCGAAATTATCAAGCGAAATGTACGCCCGTGACGAATAATTATCCGAAAGCACGATGACGACGACGACGACGACGAGACGACGAGCGGACGCCGCGCAGCAACACACCACCAAACGGGAAGGACGCGCGGACTGTAATGGTCGTCCGTCGCAGTTGTACTGTAGTAGTAGTGTGTAGTCGTCGCCGTCGACCAGCGCGTGCGCATACGCGAGTTACGCACGCATTGCACGAAAACACTCGCACCCGCGCGCGCACTCTACGTAGTGGGGCGGTGGTGGCGGTAGCGGTGACGGCGGACGTACGGTATACGCGGTATACGCGACGACTACAGCTACTACGACGACGACGACGACGACCGGACGAGAACTAGGCCATGGCCCACATCGTTCTCGCGCGCGCACCGCCGTACGTGCATATTGTAAATTATAATATTATTATATACGTGTAATATATATATATATGTATATAAATACGTAAACGTGGGTGTGTGTGTGTGTGTGTGCCCAGGTATAGTATCGCCGCCACGCCGACCTTCGGTTTTTACTGGTTTTGACCCCGCCGCCGCAGCGCATGTGGTATTCGTTTTCTGCGAAACCGGTTTGCGTTATTGCTATATTACAGTCGCGAAAAAGCGCACAGGCCGCCGGACCGCGTCCCGGAGGAGCCTCGGACGGGGTTGCCGCCCGACGTTCGATGATTGCGTGCGATAGCGATAACGATAATTATAATTAATATTGTTATTATATTATGACGATAATATTATTATTATCCACCTTTCCTACCAACGCCGTCGTCGATACGCGCCCGCGTATTATTTTCGGTTTCGTACGGGTTACTTCCCTTCCCCCCCCCCCTCACACCGACGGATATAACATCACTCCGAAAGACTTTTGCTTTCCGACGTCGTATAATATTTAATAACATAAGCAATCGCCATCTCTGAAACAACGCTAAAATATGTGTGTACGATATGGTCATCAAGACGGTTTCATTATATATCAAACGCCGCCACACAATGATCCCTCGCGGGACATACTCGATACAATAATATACAATGGAATTTATTGAATAGTTTATACTTTTATGTTTGTTATGTTTTCAGCATTTTCTATTATCATTTATACTCTAGAAAATATAATTATTTTCATTTCAATAATTTGATAGTTCAGTTCAATAATAATATTTTGAAATTATTATAGGTACATCCTATGGGCTATAAATATTTATATAAGTATTTTGATGCCAAAGAGATATAAATTATAATGTATTTATATTGTATGTCATTTACTCACACGTGGATAATATAAATAAGACATTTAAACATTTCGTATTATGTGGTAGATAGTATGAATAGACATAATATAATTTTCCAAATTGTCACCCGCCGCTCAATGGTCACCTATTTATCATAAAAAAACGAAATATTTCTTGGAAATAACAACACGTATTATAATATTTAATATGAGGGGTAAATGCCATTTCAAATGGAATACAAAAAATGATTTGTGTTACAAAAGAACAGCATAAAATATTAGTCACAAAAGATCAAAAGTAATATAAGTGATTAATCTATCCCTCAAAAAATCTTCCATTTCAAACAGAATTATATAGTTTTTGGAGGGGAGTTGCATTTTTAACACTAACACGAATACAAACATTCAAGAACACTGTAGTTAGAGTAGCTCTAAAAAATGAAAATTCATGCGAATTTGACTAAAAAGTTTTGCGAGTTTTTTTATGTTATAAATGTAAAAAAAAAGTTGAAAACAACACTATATGCATGCTTTTTTTTCTCATGTTTTTGCTTAATATGCTTACCTATTATAAAATTGTATGTTATTCTAAACTGATTAATATTATGTTAAAACAATATTTACTTTCATTATTTCCTCGAAAGAGAATAAATAAATAAATAATATGTTATTACAATAAATTATTTTTGTAAAGACAATAATGTATATATAACGACTAGTAGACTGTAGACACTAGTGTTTGACTAAACTCTTTCCAGCGAGTAAACACAACGATTCTGTGCAAACCCACGTGACACCCCTGCCATCGAGACAAGTCCTACTGTCTGGGTATCGATTGTGAGGATGCGCTTCGGAAGAACCTATTCTATTATTATGCGATACGGTTGGCGATGGCAAATAAATAAATTCTAAAAATACAACTTCATGATGACCATATCAAATACCTGGTGATCGGCGGAATCTCACGGGACAAGGGGAACCCGGTGTTTCCGACTTTCGTTCGCAGAGACAATTCCCTCATTGCACTATTTCATTATGGGAGCAAAGATCCGTTGGTACCCGTTTACCGCGAAAAATGTTTAGTATGCACAAAATTTAATTCAATTGAAATGGCACCGAAGTGCGTTTTGAATAACGATCGTAGTAAAAATCGATTATTATATACACCCACTACACAAATGCGGGGCGATTCGCTAAACCTATTAAATTCTTATTTGTTAAAATTTTAATTTGTATGGAATATTAACTAAACTCAAAGTTTCCAACACTTTAAAATTATAACGCCAAACGACAATTATAAGTGTAGTCAACGATATAAATTTCTGAAAATGTAGATGTATAGAAATTCGCAAAGTAGTTTCTAAATTTGCTTACTTTCTATACTAAGGATATTGCATTTCAATTGAGAATAATTAAAAGTATTTGTGATCGACTTTTGAATCTATGGTGGTTATATATGAAACATAAAATATATTTTATCTTTTGTAAAAATCGTCCGAATTACTTAAACGAATATTACTGATATAATAATACACGTATACATTTTATAATTAAAAAAAATAGATTCTATAAACATGCAATAATTTATAATAATATATTCAAAAACGTAATTAACATAATCTACGTATCTTCGTGATATATAGGTAAATCAAAAAAAAAATACGTTCGCTTTCTATAGTTTTCCCAACAACGATAATAAAAACCACGACACTACTTTGTCTCGACTATATAGTAACTCTCTCTCTCTCTATATATATATATATATACTATTCCGTGAGAGATTTAGCTAGTCCATTGGTTTTTCGAAATGTATCGCGCGATCACCTGACGGCAGCTACAGCGACGTCCTGACCTAGCACAAGACCGATGACGCATCGTTTAATTAATCGAATTTTTTCCGCATGGTTTTCGATCCACGGTGCTCCGAACTGGATTTTACGCGATAACCATCGTCATATATTTCGGGAGGCTCACCTCCAAAATATATTCAAATCGATTATAACCGGTTGAGCTGTAAATGCATCACCGTGTATATATGTATATAGGTAAATGCATTTATTAATTTTTTTTTCTTACCGAAACGCGTATACGTATAATAACATTATATGTAGATATAAACTATATCATAATATACGCGCAGTTATATTATATTGTTATACAGCATTTATATAGATGCATTGTAATCCGCTGCGAGTATACGACATTACAATATATTACAATACATATTACTATCTCTAAACACTGACGTATGGAAATAGCACGCATATTCAATGAATATTATTGTTATTATTCATGACGATACAACACGATAATAAAAAACACATTCGTATTCTATTATATTTCGTATTATTATTTTTGGTTGAATAATGAATATTTTGAATTCCGCCGTGTTAAATTGAACTAAATATTTACTGCAGTCGCATGCGACAATACAAGATACGACATATAATGAACGTTTGTTAATGTTTTTTTATCTATATGGTGTATAAAGTATACGCACATATTATTCACACACTCGATTTTAATAATATTATGAAGTCGCGGTGAGAAATTATGTCCAAAAATATATTTTTGACAGTCAAAAGAACATAATATTATTCAAATTTGATTAAAACTTATGTTCAATATACTATACATATATATATACGTATATATAACACGATAAAATCTAAACAAATAATAACCCTTCTAATTAAGTGTGCATATTTTGATATGCACAATATATTATGTACGTTTGTACGACTTGCGGTTTTAATTGGATAATTTTCACACAATAATAATAATTGTTCAATGTACACGTACGAGTTATTATTTTTAAACGCTAAACAAATATCACTTCAAACACAACTTGAGATAGGTACTTACATCATTTTCTATATAGTTACACGCACGACCGTCGATCGCGGTGACGCATCGTCAGGATAAAAACTACGCGTCTGGTCGTCTTTTAATGCATAAAAATCAACCATTATTGTAAACCAGTAATAGTAATACACACTGTTATCCCGCGTGTTTAATACTGTCTAAACTATTATTTTAGACTTATCCCACAATGTTACGTTAAAATTATTTCTATAGTATATTATAGAAGAATATCCTGCCTTAAACCGCCGCCGGCCGCGTGGTAAATATTGTTATAGGTATAATATAGTTTAGTGGTTGAAAGTTTCAAATTCGATAATAACTTATGTATATATTTATCGCCAAAATGGATTAAAACGATAATAATATACCGACGTGTATTTCGTTAACTATTATAATAGGTATATGTTATTATTAGAGTAACACTTGTAACGATAATAACACTATTATTATTAACGATATTTTTACCATTTTACAAATATTATAAACATAATATATTATATTATAATATGTATATCGTATATAGGTCATTGGTATACTATATATACAATACAAAATCGATTTAATTGAGTATTTACTAACCTAACCTAATACCTACATGTTGAAAACGTAATTTTATAATTTTAATATATTAGTTTTTTAAAATAACCGAGAAAACCATAATATGGTTTCCTTTTGAAAAACTTAAGTATATAATAAACTGTCGGGTAGCACTGCGCTGCAATGTCTGCTCATTAACGTTAATTTAATTCTGCTATGTTACAATTTTTTACAATATGACATAAGTTAAGGACCTGAATGCTTCCCAAACGCAAAACATGTATGTATTGTTAATTATAATATTAACGTAAATTTGGTGTCGTGTCGTGCAAGTACCTCTTTGGATTTTTTTAAAGGAAATTCAAAAAACTGTAGTCACATTCAAATCTGGTTCAATCGATGTTTCGGCTGTGGTTCAGTGCAATTATTATAGAAGTTTATAATATATTATTATTATATTATCAGACAGCGGCAGCAACACACACGTAAGTTCCCGCGCCTTGGGGACCGACTAATTTTAGGAACGATTTTTTTTTTGACCATTCGCCAAAACCATAAAAAGCAGCAACGTCTACGCTCCTTAAACGCGCATACATGCGCACACACGTAATACATACGACGAAACAAACACACACACACACTTAATGGAGCGTACAAAGGATTATTTTGATTCAGCAGAGGCAACGCCGTCGGAAAACCATACACCACCACCAACATGGCTAGTAAAAATCGAAACAAACTCCCGCGAATCCGATATGCAGTGTATAATGTGTATTATATAATATTATAATATAAGCTATACGCGATGAAAACAATCCGATATATTATATTATATTATTGCCATTATTATATACGGCGGCCAAAGAGACACGCATTCAGACGATTTATTATTTTATACTTAGCGTCTGTACACATACATAATTTATATACCTATATGACGTCACATATATATATATATATATATATATTGTATTATTATATATGGCAGACGGAAAAATTATTTCCGACGTTTCGCGAAGAAGAGTTGGACAGCAGTTACGCTGTGCGCGCCCGCTATGTAGGCTCGTCGATTCGGCGGAGGGCGTTATATATTTACCCCTCATGGCCTCGTGCTTTTATAATAATAATAATAATAATAATAATGTGTGTGTGCGTACAATATACATTATACACGTGTGCGAGGGGTGGGCAAACAGTGAACGTCCCCGGTGGAACACGTGTACATACGACAGGGTAGGTGCAGATGGGTAGTGTTTGCGAGAGGGTGTAGTAGTCGGTGCCATGAAGAGGGCATGACGCGAGGAGAGGGATACACCACCCTGCGAATTTTTCGCTGAACCGCTCGTCTGTGTATTATTATTATTATTATTATTATTATTATTATTATTATACACTGTTTGAGCGCTCGTATGAATAATAAATATTATTTCGATGTTCGATATAAATTTTGTGATGCCACGACGTTTTTCGGTAAGATAAATTCCGATGTATTTGATTCAGAATGCGAAATTGGAAAAGGTAGAAAAGGTATTTGATTTTTTTTTGACAAAAACGTTTCGTGTTGTAATGGACACCATTACTGCAGTATTTATATATATATATATATATATATATATATATGCCAGACTTGAGTGTCATCTTACATTCGTTCTGCAGTATTGTCGCATGGAGTCCCGCCATATGTAGGTGTAACAGCTATATTTTTGATTACTTTACAAAATATGTAATAATAACCCTTTGACTTGCTATATACACATATTATACGTGTGTTAAATTGATTTCGTTATATCGCTGGCTACGTGTACGCTACTACCATATAGATTATCGATAAAGTAAAATAAATTATAATATAAACATTTTATTTCAATATAATATACGTTAATATGTATTCGCTATACAACTAATAAAGTGTATTGTCTATAAATATTATCATAATGAGTATGATAATAGTATAATAGTAGGTACTCAATGATATTATTAACGTACAAATTCTCTCGTATTCCCCATTTGGTAGGTAGTAATCTGTCGCCATACCAGAGATAGACAACGTTTTAAAGTCATTACCACATAACAGTGTCGACTCAAATTGTTTCGAAAGCACTGCGCGAAAACATATCAAAAAAAATAAATGCCACGAGAAAAAAATCACATTGTGCGCACACATACGGTTTATATAATAGGTATCATAGTTTATAGTCGTATATTATATACGTAAAATACTACGTGTATGCATATCATTATTAAGTCTATTACACGACTCGCTAAGCTAAAGGTTCCCAACCGAGGTGCTGTGAAATCATTTAAAATATAAAATAATCATATAGGTACAAATTATTTGTAAGAAAAAATGTGTACGGCGTGTATATACCTATTTGTGTTCTGTGTGATGATGCAGTAATGTTCAATTTATTTTAATTTTAATATACTGGTTTTGTATATAAAAATAATAAAATATATATTAAGCTACCCTCGGGCAGTGGCGTAACATGGTTAAAAAACTAAGGGAAACAAAATAATTTATTCACCAAAATCAAAACCATAACCTAATTGTTTGTTTTTTACACATCTCTAAAAACTCATTTTATCGCTTGGAAACAAATCACATATAGGTGTACCCGATGTCGCTGAATAATGTTGGGTATACTGCAAGAGTTCATTAAAAAAAGTGCTAGGTATAACTTGTTTGAAAAAAAAATAATAACCTGATGATAATCCTGTAGTAATCATAATTCATGATTAATCAATATTATTGGGTTATTTTTGTAAACGCGATAACGTTAACCATACGTCATGCATATTATTACACAACAAGAAAAACGTGAAAAATGTACTCAATGAAACAATAATAATTTGAGGAAAAAAATATATTTTTCTCGTATAGTAAATGCATTTGAAATATAAAATAAGATTGAAAGACTTCTATTGTTGGCGCATCCGTAAGGGGGGTAAAATAATACCTTTGTCTCCCCGCAAAATTGTCGGAGAGGCAAAGGGGGCCGTAAATCAATAAATGGCCCTCGGAAACCTCGCGAGTTCTAAGCGGTATATACTGCACCGCCCGTACAGCAGTAAGATGCATATTAAATATTGTGTTTTCCATATGGACGGTGAATTACATAATAGTATTGCAGTATTACCTACCTACAATATAATTTTATATCATTATAGCATTATACTTTTGCACCGAGTACCAGGTATATACGCTCTACACACCTAAATATAATACGCAAACGGCGGAGCGCGTTTTCTCGCATATTAATAAATATATTCGAGTGGGCACGACACGAGGCGACGGCCGTGTGAACTTGGCCGCACCGTCAACCCCACCCCTGCGCGCTACCCATCAGCAATCGTTGTTCTCTACGCGACGGCGGCGGTGACCGCGGCGGGCGCCTCACGCGACGTTATTTTAAGCGCGCGCATGTTCGTTCGTTCTACACATCTATAATACACCACGCGCGGCCAACAACAACAACAACAACAACAACAGCAGCAGCAACAACAACAACAACAACAATAAATAATAATAATAACATTATGCCTAACGCGCGGCCAAAATGTCAACATTGTCAGAGACTCTGAGCTGGTCTACTATTATTTTGTAGGTTTACTATATACGTCTTTTAGAATATAAAATTTTTTTTCCCCGCTGCTAATTTATTATGTCGGTTTAAGAAATATTAGAAATCAGCATTTATGTATAGTATATTAATACATCAACTTAATGGCTATATACGAATTCATGTAATTCAATTTTATACTACGATCAAATATAATGCTAGTGTCTACCTAACAATATTAAACAAACAAATTTAATAGAAACATGTATTTTCTCACAAATTCAAAACTATTTTTCTTGTTCGGTAAAAAATACAAAACTAAATATTCAGAAACTTATATAATTGAATACTTAATACGAAAAGTGTTTAAAATAGTATCCAATTAAAAGAAATAATATCGATTACTTAAAACGACTGACGGCATGGTATATAATATATAGTTGTAGATAATATTATATAGGTGTTGATGTCCGACGTTTAAACATAAGTTCTGTCCCAGTAATATTATTTGGGAGGTGCAGAGAGGGTAACGTTTTTTAACCGTATAATTTATCATCGAACGATCGAACACACATTTAATCATTAGCATATTATTTACAATACATGAATTAGTATAATACTAATACTAACTACTAATAGTCGCATGTCACATGCAATTCCGTCATAATTCCATACCGAGGATAGTATATATCATAATAATTATTAATTTATAACTATAATGTGTTGGAATTAAATGGTCGTTTATCAACTGACGAGCAGGATGCTGCAAATTTATTCTCATCTTACTTTTTCTCCGTTTACATATCTGAAGTTAGATGTGAATCTACCCAGACATGTAGGTTTAAATTTTGATTTGCATAATAACATCATATTCTTAGTAAATTACGTGTTTCGTGGCTATCTGCATTATGTGGTGTCCTGTCCATTGGTCCTGACTGAGGTGTGTTCCATCTATATTAAAATGTAGTTCTATAACACCAATCCTAAAATCAAGTAATGCCGCGGATATACCAAATTATCGATATACACACACACGTGTGTGTTATATATATATATATATATATATATATATATATATATATATATAATAATAATATAATATAATATATTTATATATTTTTATATATTTATTACCTATATCCATTCTATCACACATATCAAAACTATTTGAATTTATAGTTTTAAACTGTATTAAACGATCAGTTAATAACAAAATTATCGATGAACAACACAGATTTCGTACCGGGCAATTTACAACCACCTACAACCTAGTATTGAGTAACTTCATATTTGAAGCCTTCTAAAAACGTTCGCAAGTGGATGTAATCTATACTGATTTTTAAAAAACTTTTGACTTAGTCAACCATATAGCCCAATTGAAAGTATTAGGGGCATCCGAATTCGGTGAACTTCTACTCTCGTGGTTTAATTTATTTTTGCTCAATAGACAACAATGGGTTAAGGTGTTCAGTATTAAATCTAACGTATTCCCATCTTTCTCTGGCGTACTACAAGGAGGCCACTTATCACCAATAATTTTCTCATTATTTATCAATATTGTACAAAATGCTTTGTCTTCTGCTAGAATACTATGTTTCGCGGATGACATGAAAATATATTTGGAAATAAAATCAGCTGAGGACTGTTTATGTCTACAAAATAATTTTGATTCTTTCTCTAGGTGGTGTAAAACCTTCAAAATAATCTTGATTCTTAAAACTTATAATCTTGCTAAATGCCGGGTCATGATCTTCTCTCGGTTTCATAATCCAATTCTACGGACTTATAAACTCTCTGATACTAACGTCGAACGGGCCTTTGACTGTATAGCATAGATCATCTGGCTTTCAAATTATCAAGTAACCTCAATCCGAGTGAACACATTTCAACAATTTGCTGTAAATCATCCAAAATTTTAGGTTCTATTATGCAATTTTCTAAAGATCTTAAAATTTTTAGACCACTTAAATCCTTGAATTGTTGGCTAGTTAGGCCCATTTTAGAATATGGATCGATAGTCTGGAATCCTTATACGGCCGCCGGTTCAAACCAACTTGAACTTGTACATTGTACATTTTTGAGATTTGTAGGCTTTTCTTTAGGTTTTCCACATGAACCTCATAATTACTCTCATGTTGTTGATGCACTTGGGCTACATACCCTTGCTAAACGTAGACGTATGCTTTGCTCTAAGTTCTTTAATGAAATGCTCAACAAAATTGATTCTCCCACCTAATTATTCTTGGTAAATCTTAAAATTCTTTCTCGTTCTACGAGTTCTAATATAACTTTCCATATTCCTAGAGCCACCACAAATTGCTAACAATACGAACCGCTTAGGCATCTAATTACTAGCGCCAATAATGACCCTACCTTCTTAGATTCTTACTCATAGCTGCTTATTTCTTTGCTCACAGTTTTATTTTCGGAAGTCTTAGTTATCTGTTACTTATTATTATTGTTTACTCACTACTAATGTTTCGTGTTTAACAATATATTTTCTTGATTCATGTTTATCTTATTAAGTTTACTTTATCACATACCTTACTGTATTTACTATTAAAAATTAACCAAAGAGATTTTCCGTATATATAAATAAATAAACAAATAAATAATAACTGTGCGGTATCTATACATTTTAAAAACATACTTTAACGCATATTATTATACGTGTAAGAACTATAACGAGGTATAACACTATTAATCATTACACGTAATCTTGGAAAAGATGTATTTATTATCTTGCATGCTAACTGTACGCGTTGCTGTTCGCCAACCGTCTCGCGGCGGTGGCTCTCGTCGATAGGATGACGGAGATTTTATATAATTATTGTCTTCAGCACTCGCAAAGTAATAAGTCGGGTTTGTGAAAACGTACGATTGAAATCCAGAGGGACATTACAATTCTATAAATTTTGATGCTATATTCTTTCTCATGCTGTAAACAGTGTGTGTGTAATTGTGTACGTTCGTCTATAAAATATGTAATATATAGAAATATCGCATTACGGTGTTATCAAATCGTCAAAAATACAATATGTAGGTATCGATCGTTTTGCTGGACAACGAAGAATACTTAACAATATAATTAATATAATTATTTAACGTAAATTGTAAAAAGAAAGACACGCTCTCGCCTACATTCTCGTATTGTGTATCATATAATATATTATGCCAATGGGATTTCGCATCGTACGTAGCACGTGGTCAATACACCATAGACAGACACGATTCGACTGAAAATAATAATAATATTGCAGTCGGGTGGTCGACACAGCAAGCAAAGCTGCAGCTGTTGTTTGAATTTGGCGAGTTCCATCATTTCGTCGAGCCACCAAAAATGTATTTATCGAATCGTAAACACGTATATATTTCATGTATACTATATATGTACAACGCAAGTAAAATGTTATACTTACAAGTGTCTGGATTGTACACAACTGCGCCACAGTTCTTATGTCTTCTGTTCCATAGTTACAATGCAAATAATTACAATGATTTTGTTTTTAAATCAAAAATCCCAATGATGCGAACGATGTAGGAAAAGTTGGCGAGTGCCAAGTCATTGTTCTAACGACCCAATAATATATTGTTGAAAGCTATCCATTCAAATGTATTATTATTATTATTATAATGTCATACATTATTAATTATTATATGCCATAATATTATACGTATAAAGTATAGACTGAGTCGTTATAAAATAAATTATACAAACGATATTAAATGTTATTCAATTGGTACGAAAAAAATAATAATTTTATTGTGTTAACAGTACTACTACAACAACAATGCCGAATCGTTTGCTTACAGTGTTTAATTAATATATTTGTACGTCACTCAGACTATAGTATTATATATTAGTAATATAACATCAAACATGGAATGATAAATTATAAAGACATGCATAATAGTACTATAACACTGTTCAGTGTTCACAATTATTTTGTAAACCGAAACACAATGTAATAATTACTAATATCAGTAATATGCTATCAGGTATTATTTATTTATTGATTTAAAACAGTATATGTACATCAAGTTCATTATTTGTCTATTAGGAGATAATATATTCGATTTAACATCACAATAAAATTATATTCAATCTGTGATAGTATATTAGTTATTAATGAAGTATAAATATCTGTATGTGTACAAATAAAATGAACTCGTCAATATACGCCATGAGCACATACGTTATA
This sequence comes from Pentalonia nigronervosa, assembly GCA_014851325.1. NCBI lineage: Eukaryota > Metazoa > Arthropoda > Insecta > Hemiptera > Aphididae > Pentalonia > Pentalonia nigronervosa. The sequence goes on from JACXSJ010000221.1 coordinate 123,579, forward strand.
ACTTAAAAGTAAATAGTAATATTCTATGATCTAATATATCAACAATCATTATTTTTATATTATTTATATTATCAATAGATTCGAGATAAGTATGTACATAGACATTATTGTTTAATGACAAACCAAAAGTCAACAGATCCAAAAAAAAAAATCACAACAATTACGTTAGTTTGTACTGATAATATATTCTAATAATTTAAGAGAATACAAAAACAAAGCAAAAATGCTAAATTTATCTGCAAACATTTGAATACTTCACTACGAATAATCATAACTACCGATAAGAAAATGATTCATATATTTAACAGATATTTATCGAACACTTATCATTTATTGAAGTTATTATAAATACAAAAATATAATTGTAAAAAAAATTATCATCAATATGAGTTTTTATACATATATATGTATAGCAGTTGAAATGTTATAAGTTATCACAAACCCTAATTAGTCAAGTTAAATTAAGTTAGAAGACGATATCTGTATAATGTAAAGGCTAATGACCTATATAGTATATATATATTAGTAGTTGGAAGTCTTTATTTCTCTTAAAAAAAAGGTTCATTAAATCGTTAGTATATTACATAACTATGATATATTATATGATAAGCACTTAACGCTAGTATGCAATATTATCTATTTCCATGCGACTATAACATCGCCAATAATAATTTACACTTTTTGGTTATTATAATTATTATATTTAAAATAATAGAAATTTAAGATAATATTATATATAATTATGATTAATATACTTTGACACTATAGTTGTGGACTTTTAGTGGACGATTTAACAATAATTTACGGATGTATTATAATAATATTACTAACAACGATCGATTTATAAAGAATTCACAATGAGCAAAATATAATATCGAAAAACTTTTTTTTCCCTTGTTTCAACCGTGTGACTAGATGGTGGTTTCCACCCGGTCCCACATCGTTTTTTGTAATAATGATAAAATGTACATCTCCTTTGGTCTCTTTCCTGATGACCGCACAGAAATATATACAAGAAAATGCCTTTCCTGAAAGAGCCGCGCCGGTGTAACAATTACCAATTTTTATACATAAGCCTAAGGCTTGGTTAGCTTCTTATTCAATCTCCCACCAGGACGTTGCCATTCCCTCTCATTTCCTCCTCCTTCTCCTTCTTCTGACCTATATAAGAAATTTTCCACCATTTGGACGAATGCACATTTAATATCGACAATTCTATTAAGTTGAACGCGTGTGTACCGAAATGTGTACACTCGTAAGATGTATTAGAAAAAAATTGTGTGTACCTGTATACAAAATGCACTATACGTCTATACCAATAAGTAATAATACAAGGCACAACCTCATAATACCTGTATAAGTACCTACCTATATATAAATGTATAAATATATATTCGATAATTTCAGGGACGCATTTTTATGGTATATAATTTTTCAAACACCGTGGAATTATTTTGCTTTAATGTTACTTATACATCGTAGTACTAAACTGCAGAAAACATAATAAATTAGTTAAACTATAATTACGTAAAATAATTTAAATTAGCCTATATAAAAGCGCAGTGGAGAAGAAACTATTCACTTTTAAAGTGCAAACTAATCAGACAGTATAAACATTATAACTTTTTTACTTACGTCTAATTCAAGTTACCACAGGATTATTATTATAATTATTAAGTTTTTTACATTTTCTCACAATTTCTTTAAAAATATCCCACGAACAATAGGCGATACGAAGAAGGAAGGTTCATTTTTAAATTGTATTTAGTATTTACCTACATTCCATAGATTTAATTTCCACACTATAATTTGTAACTCAATTTGAAAAGAACAGAAGTTTTAATTTTTTTAGTAGAAATTTTTATTTTTTTTAAATTTATGTAATAACGATATGGGCAAAAAAGATCAAACTATTTTCAAGAAAATAATATTAAAACTGAAGAATGACTATACAGCTGGTGGATATGAAGAGTCGTTTGTGTACCTATACTTTAATATACTCTAATACGAAAGTTCTACATACTAATTAGTTTATAATAATAAGAATAGTTACAGGCTACCCTTCAAGATCGTTTATATTTTCGTATCCAAAGCATGCACAAACATTGACAAAAAAAATATTTTATAGTGTATACCTTTTTTTTTGGCAGGTGTAAGTACGATTTACAATTTCATTTATAAAAAATGTAAAAAGAAATTGTGACATTGCATATATTTTGTTTACGTAAAAAGTAGTTTTATTTATTTTATGTGGTTTAATGGTTAAACTAAGATTTTCTTTTTTTGAAAATTTTAATACAGCTCGATTTCATATTATTTTATACTTTGCTATTATACTTATATGTGCAGTACCTAAGTGTTGGAAGCATGCTGCAGTTCATAGAATCATTAAACCCCTTCCCCGGAAGAACATTGTATAAAAATGTTTATGTATATAGTTTAATAAAATAAAAAAAATACTTATTTACGAACAAAAAGCTCAATATATACTATATAGTCAATACTGTATAAACTATAAATATTAAATACACAAGTTACAATTCGAAGAATATACAATATTATGTTTTCTTCGCTTATAAGCCTTTGAAAACAAAACTGCATACGTCGTTGGAAACTATTGCTCATTAGTCATTCATTATACATAATAATATATGGTTTACAAGTAACCAGGTACCCTATACATATTATTATGTAAATACAGTATACGCGTGCGTTACTGTCTACCTATGTGTTGTATAAACTTACGAGTTTTTTTAATTTTTTTTTTTTTAAATCAAATGCCTTTGCGTGCTTATACTACTGCGATGAAAAAAAAAATGTCTATCAAAAAAGCCGTCCCGTAATTTTCTTTCTCTACAAAAATACGTCTTAGATATTATGTTTTGCGGTGCAGTCGCCACCGTTAATTCGACGGCATTCGGCGCGTCTCCTATACTATAGCTGCTATCATGCAGAGCAATATATAATATTGTAATTTGTAATAACGACAAAAATGTTACCACTTGCCCAGCAATCCGTAGCATAATGTCACAATAACATAATAATAATATAATATACGAACTCGGTGCAAACACAAACGTAAAAAAGAGCGTCAATTTCGCGAGTTTCGAAAAAAATAATATGAAAATAAAAATGCGTTATTTTTAAGCTCCACTTGGAGATGATAATAAAAGTCAACAAACCATTTGTTTTCGTTTTTAACCTCGTTGGTATATCGTATATATTCTGCTTTAGCTGTGAATAATTTATACCATCGAGTTTTGGCCATCCACGCACACGCTACTACATCCTCGCAATAATAATTGACCTAGTTTTTATTTGGCTCTATTTTTTTAATTTTTTTTTCGCGAACTCAAACTATTATTACAGTCGCCACGCGAATATTGCGGCAATAATATTTTACATACGCGTTCTGCGGGCGTTCGGGTCACGTACGCATGTCGCACGTGTATAATATTATATATTATTATATACGTATATACAGGATACACCATACACACACGTCGCACAAAAACCGATGTCGGTTATAGGAATCAATACAATAAAATACAAATTATAATACATATAAACAGAGAAATTTACCGAGCATGGCGCTCACTCCCATATTTATAATGTTTCAATAGTATATAATTATTTTAATTCTGATTTTTGGACTTTTTAAATATAAATATGTAATAGTTTAAGCCAGTAATATTTACTATTATTATAGTTGAGGCAGTTTTCACAAATTATAAAATGTTGCTAAATTAATAATTATTAGTAGAATTTTCAAATTATCAGAGATCAAATATACATCTTATATTAAACTTATTATCATAGACCATTATCCTTTGTCCATACATAAAGCTTAATTACTCAGAAATTATACTCAATCAAATTTAGATTTAGGTGCTTCTCATTTGAGAAATAGAAATTTATATCATCACAGGATACTACTTAAATGGCCAAAAAAATCTAAGTATTTTAAAATATGGTCTATATACGAGTATAGACTCTATATATATCTCGTATACTGGATTTTTTAAAAAATAAATTCAAACAGAATTTAAAAGAAGATTGAGTACGCTTGGTGAATTATTACAATATTATTACTATTTTATTATAGTATACATATGTTTGTGTATACTGCTGAAACAGCAATTATAAAAATATTAATTCAATCTGTCTCAAACGTATTTTAAACAAGAGAAAAAATATCGGAAGTTGAAACTGTACCTGATACCATATTAGGTATTGTTTATTATCAATTATCATATATGCATTATTCTATTACCGTATACGGGGTTTTAGACGTTATATTTTTTTATCCATATTTTCGACCGATTCACTTACACGTACGTGGTGTTTTTAAAGTTATACCTGACCTGAATTACGCCCTCGAACAAAATCTAACTTATTTTCGACGTAGAAAATGTACCCGTTCGTACCATATATTCATGTTACTTTAACGTACATTATAATAATACTAGACTATAATATTTAGCAACGTAAAAATTGAACAGCCGACGAATATGTAAATAATGCATTTTATTTTATGAAAGAAAACTCAATCGTCCCCTCGAAATCATTATTGGAGACGATTATAATAATATACAGTAATATATATCCCATTATATTATTATTATAAATCAATCGCGACTATATAATGTAAACCACGCACGCTAAGAATAGGTACGCGTATATATATTATATGATACAAGACAAATAAGCTTGATATATAATTATTATTATACCATGTTTACGAGCGACGTGTTGTGTGTCAGTGTTTTCGTTTTACATCCAGAAATACGAGCATAACAATATTATCGTATACGAAATTTGTTTACGTCGAATTTCAATAAATTCAATAAACGTTGGGGTCGTTTGGCCTGCATCGCATAAACAATAATATATACTTATCTGCTATAATATAAATTAAATTACAATATAATATATTAAACATATTTACATAAATACACTGTTTTGGAAAATTCTATGTGCATAACTGTGGATACGGTACAGTAAATGAGTGCCTACATGACGTGTGTGCAGTTGCGTTCTCTTAACGAATGGAGGGGGTTAAAAAAATTGATTACAAAACGATGTAAAACGATGTCGCATGGGGTTGCAATATTAAAAGTGCTCGATGCGAACATTATAAAAAAAATGCCATGGATGATCTGCCCCCCTCTTCCTTGTGAGAACGTCCACCATCACTGCAGTATAATTATAGTTATATAATAAAAGTTTTCTTAACAATTTGCTTTTGATGTGATATATCAAAAATAAATATAATATTGATTTAATAAAATTATGTAGGTTTAGGTTGTTGTCGACTACGGTATTAGTGTCGACGGTGTGTGTGAGTGTAGTGTATGGGCGGTGAATAATATAATAATAATAATATGATGGTGCGCCATTGTTGTCGTCGAGAGCCGAGAGGGAAGACGAAGACTGCAATGGAGAATAATACATAAATTATTAAATATACGTACATATACCAAAGTGTGATATCCAAGTGCATTGTCTGCGGCAGGGCATTCGACGACCCCGGGTGGCGACGACTTTGCACGAAAAGGTCGAAAACATTCGACTGCGGACAATAGTCGGCTACGCGCGTTTATGTATATACACACATTTATATTATATTATATAGAATTTTGTCACGTTTACTTCTTCTTTGCTCACCCTCATAAAATCGGTTTTTTTTCCGCCGCCATTCTATCCCGTATATAAAATAAATAATGAACTCCGAGGAACAGACGACTGCGTCACCGTCGTTGTCGGACGTCGTCTGTTGATTATTTACCTCTTTCAACGGTCAATAAACACACACGTTGTGTGTGTACGTGTCAGTTTTAGAAAATATTATACTGTGGATTTTGTTATATTATTACGACGCGTTCGTTCGAGACCAAAAATCTCGGGATACAGCGTATGTACATAATATTATTATATGATTGGCAATGCGGCCGACGTAAAATGTTTATATTTTAGACGAGGCGCGGTAGTGTGCCGTTGCAGTTTTGTAGTTTTGGTCAGGACGTGTATATATTTATTTCGAACTGTATATTATATATACGTACACACAATAAATACGAACATTATATAATGATATTATACGTCTTATATTATATACGGACCTATTTTATTTTAAATAAAAATATGTCTTTTACGTTTTTTTTTTTTTTAGTAAAATTTTTTATTGTTTATTTTTTATCAATTTCAGCTTACATAATATATGAAATACAAAAGACTAGATATCATGTAAGATATTTATTTTGAAAATAAGGACTGGATCTTCGTGATTCTTCTTACTCTGGTTTGTTTCCAAGAAAACATCTTCATATCAATGGTTAGATTACATAATTATTTACTAGTAAACACATTTCTTAAATCCGCTCTTCATATTTAAAACTTTGGACTACAAATTAATGTGTGCCGGGTTCATCAAAAAATTAAAAGCTAGTTATATTATATTAACACGACTATAGAAAATAAATCCCTATTAAAAAATTAATTTATATTAAATAAAAATGTATTTTCTTATAGATTGATTTATAGATTTATACTATTGACAATAACAACGTACATACGTCGTATTTCTCACACGATCGTGGGATTTAATTACTTATTTATTATGTGAAATTTCGTAATAACTATATTATAATAACTACTATTGCCTGATAAACGTAGTAATTATTGTTGCATGTCTAATGGCCCCAACAAACAAATATAAATAAAAAAACAAAATAAAAGTTATGAATTTATGCATTTATATTTATTTAAATAGTATAACTATTATAATATATTGTCGATTTTTTACCATATAAGAACACAACAATTAATTTTTTACGTAAAAATAATGGAATCATTTGCCATACATGTTTCTGTGATTATAATCAATGTCATAATCGAAAATAAATAAACCTGGCGCATTATTAAATGAACAATACATTTTTCTTCACGATAAAAATAATGTTAGGTATTACAGTAAAATATGTTGTATTTGTTTTACTTTTATCGTGGCATTCATTTGGGTAAAATCAATAACAAATTAATATTCAAATCGTATCTTATTTCATACAATATACGTACTACGTAGTACGCGGAATACACGCATAATATAAGGTCTATAATATAACATAAATATACACACAAACTACAACGTTTAAATTATAGAATTGTTACTTACGTAAAATAATATATTTAACTCGCGCGCAGTATCATAAAAATAATACCATATAGTATTTTATATAATGCAGCTGATTACGCCGCAGCCGGTTGAAAGACAACAACGATGAATAAAACGTGATTTTTGAGTTTTCAGTCCAAACTAGATCGGAATCATATACATAATACTTTAAAAAGCAGGTACACGCTGCATACTGCAGCTATAATGAGAATAATAATATACAACACATACCTAGTTATGAAAAAGAATTTAGATTTTGTCGTGAAATATTATAATATATCTCGTGGACCGTGCAAGTGAGTGTATACGATCTTAGCCGTGTGCAGTTGTACTACGCGTGTATGAATGACTTATCATTCACAACGATAAGAATAAAAGAAAAATGCGGATCACGGTCCACACGAGAATAGCGTGGATTACAACTAAAGTTCGAAGGCTGCGAATGTACCTATTTTAAATATTAGTATACAAAACCGCGAGAAAAAAATCCTTAGACACAAATCCGTTTGACAATAAATAAAAAAAAGTGACGATAACGACGTGGTAGGATTTGTGTAAAACGCGAATTGTTGTTGGACAAAATATCACACAATATAATATGCGTTGTAAAACGATTGCACGCGACTGAGTTATGATTGTATGGCCGCAGAACGTATAACATAATTGCGTACCTATATTGTACATTAATCTATTTCCCGTAAGTACCTACATATTAATTCTGTCTATATCCTCTGTCCAGCGAAAGAACACGCCAATTCTGCGCATCCTAGATCACTTGCAGACGACACCCTGCAGCCATCGAAGCCGGTTCCGCTATGGCAGGATGTCATGCGTGAGGGAATGTGCAGAAGAGCCGACGACTCGGACGTATTCTCTCGCTGGACAGAATATAGAAAATACACGTTATTCGGTGAATAAAAAATACTCGCCAATCGCAGCGATTAATTTCCGAAGACTGTAATTATAAAATTCAATACATTTCATTTACTACTTGAGGCTGTATTATATAATATATATATGATCCACACACAACACACATATAAATAAAAATATTTTTCGTAAACCCTTATTGATACATATCTGTACTTAATGTGGGACTTATAAAATAAATATGAGCATTATATACTATTACGATGATAATACAATATTATAATACAAATGTGCAACCACTGTAGAGCCGAAAACAAAATATAGTTACATTTATGCGTTATTTGATATAAATTACTGTAAAAGTATATCAAACTTGTAGTGACATTATATATGTTAAAACATTTTAAAATAAAATATTTTTTTAAAAAAAAACATAATAATATATACAGAGAAACTTCGGTATTTCGAAGTCGTAAGGGACCAAAAAAAAAATTCGACATATCGAAACTTCGAGTTAGCGAGGGAATTTAAAACATAAATAAAATTTGAAATAAAAATGATCGGGACTGAAAAAAAAATTCGACACACGGAAACTTCGAGTACAGAGGTTTCACTGTATTATTATTTACTCTTGCTACAGTCGTTTAACGCGAGAAAAAAAATTCGTATTCATTTCACATATTATACGTATGAAATAAAGTAGTTTTATGGCACGCGTATTTTAAACATTTTATTATTATAGCAGTAATAAGCATAATCATTGCAGCAGTGTTTAATAGGAGTAACATTAACACAACAGTTTTCCAATTTTCGGATCTATCGTAGCGATAGTTGAAGCAAGAGGTTTTTTTTTCATATTTTATTACCCGTCATAACTATTATTAACTATTATTTATAGTGCGGCGACAAAAGCAAATCTTTATTAATGTTGTCAAAAGTTTTGGTTTAATCCTTATATACGTTTATACTTATTTGTAGAAATCAAATGCGCTCGGTATATATCTACATACCTGTATACATATAGTATAACAAAGGCAGTCTTGTTTTCCTGTATAGAAAACATCCGGCAAGTTTTTTTTCATACGAGTATACAGACATCCGAAATCTGAATGTCGAACAGACATTCTTGACAATTCGCCAAATCTGCAATATAGATAGGTACCAATAATATACCTACCGTCTACCGAGTGTATAAACGCGGCTTTCTCGATGGCCATTTTATTTTTACCATAGCCGTCCGAACAACATCCGTAATGACAAAAAACTTACGGAAAATCAACGTCGGTTTATATTTATGAATTGATACTTTATACGCACAACAACGTACTGTATCATAATAGAACGATAAAATAACTATATATGTGTGTGTGTGTGTGTGTGTGAAGACATACCACTTGTGGTATAATTACAAAATGCAATAACATAATAGTATAATACACTATAATGACGTTATGTCACCGTTGTTTTTCACTGATATTGCACAAAAATATGGTAAAAGTACGATATTTGAATTTTTTTAATACATATATGTAATATACGCATATGCTTATACTAATAAACAGGGCTTGGTACTTATATCACTTAGAATCGTTAAAATAGGTGTTATATACTTCCATATCACTCTGCTACATTTTAAGTCAATCCATAAAAATAGACAAATGCTTTAAATCCTGAGCCCTGCTTATAAGTAATATTTTTTATATATTTGATGATACAAACGAATTCAAGAACAATTAAGAAAAAAAACGAAGAATTCTTATTTATATACGATGGAAGAACTGTTCGCGCGTATCAATATGAAGATGTTCGTTATATTGTGTGCACAGTGCAGCATATTATATAATACGAGTATTATATAACACTTGTAGTTTCCACCATAATAATAAATACAACATCCCAAGAAGGATATTTCATTCAATATATTTTCAACGGCGTTTTATCAATTAAAATCGATACAAATACAATATACATATATGGCTAGTATTATAATGTCTAGACTAGTTTTTTTTTAACAGTGTTTACATTACACACATAATTAAGGCATTAAGGCGTGTCTCGGATTAATTATCGTGCGGGAGTAGAATCTAGAAACATTATATACATATAAACATGATTATTTGTTTATTTATTAATTTAACTAATAATTATATGATTATATATTAAAAAAAACTAATTCCCATCACATGACATCAATGCGCCTCTAGTAACAGTAATAACTATGGAAAAAGTGTAATATAATAATGTTTTATATCCCAGTGGAGGATTAAAAAACCAGATTTTTAGATGGGAGCACACAAAGGCTATTGCGAAACTTTATTACAGATATTTCAATTAGAATTTATCACTTGAAGGAGAGTATACTCTAGCCCACGAAAGTCCGACCGTAAACTAATCGCAAAAACTCGTCCGTCGCTGCGCATTGTCTATAATGAGAATAGTAAGAATGAAACTATGGTGGGAGAAAATCCGGCTTGTGACCGTCAGTCGGATGCGCGGAGTACGGTAGTTCTCTCGTGGCCCGGAGTATAGTGAAAGGCTTTTCTCACTTTTTATTTGAATTATTTACATATAGGAGATATTTACTATATATTGACAATATTAGAGCTTTTCCTGCTACACCGCACGCTGTTACACGCTCTATTCATATAGATACACTTAAATACTTCAAAAATTATTATAAATATGGTTAATTAAATAAATTAAGTTATATTTATGATTTCTATTAGACAATCTAATAAAATGTGTATATATTGACTGATTCGCCAAAATGAGTATCATCCTCACTTTCTCATTTAATAAAGAATTTATTTGAACTCTAATTTTTGGAATCTTTAAATATAGGCACTTCAAGACCATATTTTGAATTTTCAAATTCTTATGAATTTATATTGTAAATTGTATTGCATGTAGATGTTATGCTTTATATACGTATTTATAAGCAGCGCGTAATCTTGTTTCGACGACTGTTGTTGTTATAAAAAAATAAAAATTATTGAACTATAAAGTATATAAATTATTATAACCTATTTACTTATATCTACTATATAGAACTATATAATTGTGTTTCTCGAAATTTCGATGGGATTTAAAGAAAATTCTATTTGGGCACCGTCGCAGATAGGTAATACTGCACTATCTACTATTTAAATTAATTATAGATATACGGCAGTGTGTAAAATGAAAATAATATTAATATTTAAACATTATTAAAAGTTCGAATAAGTACGAACTTAAAGTTACATTCAATATCCGCAGAGAGTCGAAACAGTTCCTAGGAATTTGATTTATATTTAATATTACATATAATACTTCATATATTCGCAAGGCGGCTCCAGATGACTGGATTATATGCTAGTAATAAGCTAGTAAATCGAACGAATCTGTGTTCAACAATACGACCATGCAACGATGTTGACATTACGAAGTACACGACTGCGTGCGATATCGATGGTCTACACGAAATAATTATATTTTGGTCACGACCGAGTAACCATAACGGGTATATCATTCAGTGGCGGCAGCTACAACAGCTAACCAGTAACCGGTAACCAGTTTCACTCGTGGCCCGCACACTATAAATATGGCGTATTATATGCTGATAATAATATAATAGCGCCTATATAGGTGACGTCCGTGAAACTTTCGTTCTGCCGAGCAGTTTCCGTCGCTGTCGGAGAGTAAAATTATTTCGGATTTACACTCCGTTGCAGTTTGTCCTCTCTTTTTACGTATTATTATAACGTATATTATTATTATTATTGTTATTATTATATGAATCATAGTATGGTGTACAAGAGAGGAGTTGTTTTTTTCCCGTTGTTCTGTTTCTCCTTTAATAAAAATGTATTTTCCAGTACGACGATTTCTTCCCGGAATATAATAAATAAGTTGGCCAAATAACAATAACAAAACATCGGTGTTGTCGTCGTAAAATCTTTTTTTGTTTTCACACTGTTTTAATATAACGAGCTCCAGAATAAATAATAATAATCATAAAAAACACTTTTCCATATTCCGTCAGACAATCAGAATTCATTACCGAGTACCGACTCTATACGAATAAAATAATATCGAAAACAATTGTATTACCAAAGTGGCAGACATACCACAACAGATCGGCGGGGGTTTTCGGTGGTAAAGGTCAATATAATATAATATTAAATTGTATAATATTAATGAACATTTCTCATTTGCACCAAAAAAAAAAAAAAAAAATAATAACCTGTATAATATGAGTATAAACGATGTAACATGATATATGTGTGTGTATGTATATGTATAAATATGTAATAATATTGATGACAACAGATAGTTATATTAATATGATCGTGTCCGTCTTAATTTGTAATACACGGTAATTCTCTACGAAAATTGGTCAAGTGAACTCCCGTGTAGCTACGAGACAGGCCTAGTTGTAAGTGCGTACTGTTTGTTAATATTTATTTAATAATAAAATTATAAAACACCCGATGACTAGCAATTTAAGTTACTTATTTACGATCTAGTATCTATCTACCCCCGTGCTACGGTTATAATATTTATTGAGTTCAAGACTCTCCCTGGATAACGTATATTTTAACTGGTCACCCCCTGGCAACGTTACAGCGGTATAGCCCACCTACACCAAAATAAAAATAGGCAATTTTTATGGACAGTTCTTTTACGCTAACTAAATAATCTGCAGTTCATGACTGTTATGATCATCAGGAATTTCCGATATAAATATTCAACAAAATAAATGGAAATTTAATTTGATTTGAGAAAAGTTTAGCCAAATATAAATTTCAACCACTTGTTATCTTTATATGCTGAAATTAACCATAATACTATATTATAAGGCGTCGTATGGCTGATGTATAAACTTCAAGTTACAACATTTCATTGCTGTTTTTAAATTTTATTTACACCGTATCATTATTGTAAAATGTTTACGTATGTAAATTTTCTACAACAGGGCAGGTCGATAAAAACGTATAGGTATAAGTAAATATAATACCTTTTTTATTTTGGCACAGACGAGCTATATACTATTACGGGTTAATTATTTTGGGCGCAAACGATCCAATAATGACCCTCCGTATTAATTTGATAAACGTTTCATGTTTATATTATTATTATAATTCATTAAAACTGCAGTTGTTGACGACGAGGGAAACGTGTTTTCGGGAGTAATATTTTCGTCATTTTTGTTATCATATTCCTACAACACTATACCTATCCAGTGAAAATAATATATTAGGTATATTATTAAATTGTGTACGAGGACAACGCACGGTAGATTCGGCCTCGACGATGCGCACACACTATATATACACACCTAATATATATTATTCTATAATAAATACTACGCAACAATAAAAACGCAAACCGTCATTATATTATAAATTATGTCGGACGGGGATCTGCTGTTTTCAACTACTATATGTACAGTTTCTTATAAAACGTGGTGTCAAGGATTCCGCGTGAAAAAAACATATATCTACGGACTCACTCGCTTACACCGTTCGGGATCTCAGCATCTGTTTGCTAACGCGTAAACTATTCATAAGCCGGACGCAAAAAGTTTGAAACTGAAATAAATAATTAAACATTTGAGTACGGGCTACGGATCGGGGCATTATAAGCTGCGTGTTGGCGTATACCATACAGGGTGTAACGTATGTAAATACCCGCGACAAACGTAATTGGCCGACACGTACAATTATAATATTATGTAAAAATATTTTTATTCTAATCGATTTTTTTTTCGATTTAATTTTTACGATTATTGTCATATGTAAAACTTTAAAAGAACAACGTTTATCACACGATTCGTCAATTATTACGTCTGTTGGTTATTTCTGCTGTTACACTCTATATAAATATATCTACGCGATGTACCCCGTCTTTATGCACACGCATGCGCCGTTTGTTTTTGTACCACTATTATATTATTATCGTCGTAATCATCATCGTCATAGTACGTACATAGGTATTACATTTTATAAATAGTGAAACCCGTCCAACAAATTATATCGGTCTGCGTAAATTGTTACTATATACGCTCAAATGCATATGTGGCACCCGGCGGGATGCGTATAAAGGTGCGTTTACATTAGGCCGCGAACGCGAACGAACGCGAATGTATGCGAACGTTTTCTTTGATCGTACCGCCATCTGAGCGAGCGTCTCCGAATGCGAACGAATCGTTCGCCGCCCATTCGTTCGCGTTCGGCAAACCGTTTACACTACTGCATTCGGTACGATTCGTTCGCGTTCGTTCGCGTTCGCGGCCTAATGTAAACGCACCTTAATACATGTCCCGACGATTAGAGTTCGGGAATCCCCGGGGAGTTTTTAAAATTTAAACGGCAACATTTCATGACCGAGAGTTTCCTCTCATAATGTGATTGGTGTTTTTTTCCTCCGTTTATATACGAACTATATCATTTATGTCGTAACATATTGTAATCGGCGAATTTCAAAAACGGCACTACAGCGCGCCTGTTTTGATATATAGATATCAGCGTCACACCATAATGTTATAATAATTTTGCCGTTCGCGCGATTTTTAATAATTCAGAATCGTGTGTGAATATTATATCAGAAACATTGAAAACGGGGCGAAGACTTATGTTTCAAATTTGGATAGTGAAATTAGGTGTACCTAATTTACTAAAAAAAAAATCGCGATGATATGAGAGTTGTTTAAATAATTGCATGTTTAAGTTTTATTTTTAATATAAATTCATAATATAGTAACTATTGTTCAGTAACAGCAGTCCGTATACCGATTATACAACGAATAGCATCATGACATTTTAGTAGCGTTAGTAATCGCGCAACGTATATCAATGACTGCACTTAATTAGACATTCAAATAAAAACTATGCAAATTGACAGGTAATTACCCTCTCTACGCCGCCGCATCCTTTCGTTTTCACACAGGTCATTTAACTCTTAAAATAGTTCGTAAAGACGTAAACATATTTTCGAAGCTATTAAATTCTATATCACTGCTGCAGTTGTAATTGCAATACACAATGGCTAACGTTGAATTTCCTTAATAAACTTTAACTTATTTAGGTAATCATACAATATAAGGAAAAATCAATGACAAAAACCATTTTTTTCGAATTATTTTAAATAATTATCGATATGGAATAGAGTATAATATAAAATATTGATACTGTTTTCTTGAAACGCTTTAATAACAAAGTTGAGGGCCAGTACGAATATGTATATAAATATGTATCGCTGTATCAATAAAATAACAAAATAATTTTTGAACCCAACTGAGAAATGACGTGAAACTTGAACGGTATTTTAGTTAGGTTTTATATATAGTGGGCCTCGTATATTATTAAATATTCAAATATAATATGTGTGTAAAAAAATTACTATGCTATAGGTTCGTCAATAAAGAGTTATGTAATGAAATAAACTCAAAGAATATTAGAATTTGACGGCTAACACAGAAATAATAATTCGTGATAATATAATATATAATCAAGTTTGAACAGTTCACCGACATATTGGAAGGGTTGCTGGGTTTTTAATGTATAAATTAATACATTAATACATTTTACACTTCACAATATGTCTCCCAAAGGTACCATACCACCCTAATTATCTCCGTGGCCAATCAATATATCTAATTGTTGTTTTTTTAACTGTAATCTATAAGAATTATATGCCATTAGATTGGAGTTTTTATTGAGTACTATTAAAAACCTGCATTTTAATAGGTATATTGATGTATTACGATCAACTTTTGGTGAGGCGGAACTTTCGGAACTAACTGTATACGGCATAAATAATAATTTTGTACTTATACCTCTAATAATACATAATACGATATTAGTAAGACCATGTCACAATACTATATGATTAGTATGATTGTTTCACCGTATTTGTGTCCCCCGGAAATAATTTTGTAAATGATATTACTGAATATAATTTTGGAAAACATATGACTATCAGTATGCTGCAAGTTTTTAAAAATTTTAAATTATCAATTCATATATAGAACTAATGTAGTGATGTACATGTTTGATTATTAGAATCGTTATATAATCAGTATACATATACTAAATTATAATAATAAACATTTTGAAGGAAGAAAACTTATAAATTTTTTATTGAAATACCATTACTTTATTACAATACTTGTAAGTTATAATACACGACCAATTTTGTTAAAATTTTAATGCAAAATTTAGACTGTTTGTCTGTATTATGTAGGTATACTCGGTATTCGTACATGCAGCTTTATATAGCACTTACAGTAAAAAGTGAATAAAACGTGTAAATTGGATTATATAATACGAGTATATAGTATTGGAGGGCATACTTATACGCGTGAATCGTAATTTGCAACGTTTAACTAAAAATAACAATATTGTATTGCTATGTTATACCGTTGTAAAAATCATACACAGGTAAAATCAAAAAATCACGATTTTCAAAACCGATCAAATTTTAACCGCACAGGTATACATTAGTATATATATATTAAGTTTTATTATAACGGCTTAAATATCTTGGAGTTATGGATATTTGTCGCTCTCGCGGCGCAACGTCCCCAAGTGTAATATACACACGCGGATGATTTGAAATTATTTCATAAAATATACTACCGAAAAAAAAACGTACCGAAAATAACAGTAAAAATAACAATAAACTAAACTGCCGTTTGTACACGGCTCGATCGCGCGTATATAGAACGACGCTTGTTTTTCGTATTTATTTATTTTTTTTTTTTTTTTACTGTAGATAATACGATGAAAAAGACGAACGATGGTGTATGGTTGAGGTTATGGACCCCAAGTCCAATAATGCGTCGAAAATAGTCCGTGTGAAACAGAGAGCCTGCAGTGGACCGCGAAAACGACATTATAATATATTATGCACATGCACATTGCACATGCGCAAAACAACAAACGTGTGTAGTATATATACATTTTATATATTTTATATGAAACCCTCTCAGTCTTTCCTTTTTATTTTTACCGAGGACTGTATGCATACGTATAGGCCACGCAACGACTGTTTAAATCCCACACATCTGTACACAATATATATATATATAAATATATATATTGTGTATATATATATATATATATATATATACAATATATATTATAACAAGAGTGATCCCTTGTCGTATGTAGATAAATAAATATTAATGATAATGTGTTATATTTTATCTCCCACACGTACCGACAGCGCAAGTGTTCCGGCGGAGTCTCTGAGAAGATTTTTGTGAGAAAAGTGGTTTCTTTCTGTATACACTTCTCCGAGAGAAGTGTCGGTAACGCATTGTGTTCGGTACAATGCAAACTATTTATGATAATTGCACGTACACAAAAATTGAAACGCATTTAGACTTTATACATATTTTTAGAGGTACACCGTACGCACGTCTCGTACATGCACATTATTATACCGACACACATAACAATAATAATAATAATATTACAGTATCTATATTATAGAAACACGCGCATTAGGCGTATTTTATATTAAACTAATATAATATTATATATTATGCGTATGTCGGAATAGCACACGCGTGCAGTGTATTTTGCGTAGCAGCAGGTATAATAAATTATAATTGAACGGTTGCGTTTTTTAATCAGATATAAAAAAGGTGGAAAGCACACACATGTTTAAAATTAGAATATTATATAATAAGCTCGATGGTGCCTAGATGGTGAAAAAAAATTAAAAAAAAGCGTCGTCGGACGATGGCAGCTAAAACAAATTTTGATAATAAACATACCTACATACAACTACGCGATGTACCACACATAATATTATTATGTATGGTATATAATAAATTAAGACGACGCGTCATCATAAGGCGTAACTCCTATTCATCGTCGTCGGGGCGTCGTGTGTATATAATATAATGGTTATCCAATTATTGTATGGGAAGAAAAAAAAACAAAGAAAACACACTGTGTGACAATACGAAAATTCATCATTAGCACACAAACACACCACACACACACGTCATACAGTGCGCATACGCGGTTCGCATATTATTTGTATAACATGGTTGGTGGTGTGCTGGTGCATACCGTTTAGGAATTTTTCGAAGCACATTGTAACAATTTAGGCAGCGGCGCATATAGAGGTATTTCGATTGAAATGTAGTTCGGGAAACCGGTTATCTCGTTACATGTTTGTACGCGTATGTCATTTCCTATGATATTATTTAAATATTCCGACCTATGCTTTTTATATTATTTTCTTTTATATTTGCCGTGAGAAAAAAAAATCGAAAGGAAATTAAAAATTTTAAAGCTTATAAGCGATTCGTTGGAAAACGCACGTGGCCGAAAAAATGCATAAAATATCGCAATATTTATTCGTACGTAAATTATCTGATTATTATTATATTTAGATCGGACGCGCAGAACAATACAGCATATTATATTAATATGCATCGCATGTCCCATATATTACACGTTGCGAACGCAAAACAGTATAATATTATTTTCTATTTACGGAGTACGAAATAATTAATAATCCCAGAAAATATGGTTTAATTTCAATTAATGCAATTCCAGTGTCCGTCGTGGTTGGCGTATAATATATTGTATTTTATTATAATTTATAACGTACTTAAACACCGAATTCACCCAATCCCGTTCCGTGCGAGTTACGCCAAGGAGTATAAATAATTAACTAATTCGGAAAAATAAAACAATTTATGAATATAATTATATACCTACACTGGAAAGCCTCGTTAACGTTAATTTGATACTTCAATAATTGTGGAATAAAAATATTCGTCAAGGTCTTCTCGTGGACTACAGCAAGTATTGCACTATAACACATTACCAGTCCAAATGATATAATGTATTATAGCACACGGTAGTGCTATACGGTTCTTAAGGAGTCTATGAGTAAATAGTTTATATTTTATTTAGTTATAAATAAAATTAAAATAATGTACGAATTTATAATTATATTTGAACTATACAATAGAATATAATATTCGATCATACTATCATCATTATTACTTGCAATTAAACATTGTACATGAATTAATTTTTTTTCTATTATCCGTTATTATATCCTATTATCTGTTATTGTTATTTTAATTGTATATTTGTATATTTCATCGCGAAAGTGTAGGTGTGGTACGTTTCAGACCACAGATTATATAATAATAATATTATATTAACCCCTTGTAACAGGAGAGGGGAGTGAAGAGCCTAATAATAGTAATAATAATGTACGCACGTTGTCCCTCAAAATCAGACTAGTACATTGTATTTATGTCATTGCTCGGAATCGTTATGTTAAATAAAATTCGGTCTACCACATAGCAAATATGATTATATTATATTCTATTTAGTATACTTACTGAACGCAATGGAAATAGACCGCGTGTTTATTGTAAAATGCGCTTTGAAATTTTCGTCCATGTTCGTGGCCATTTTCAGTGATCCACTTGTATTATTTTTCTGTTCCGAGATGAACTGAAACAATAAAATTGATGTATCATTATTATTATCGTTATTTAATATATTAAGGTTTTGGATAATGTTTTTCTTCGGGGTTATACCAGAGTTATATAAACGACAGAAAATCTGGATTAAAGTTTTCCACTTCGACACGAATATAATAAAATATATAATAAATAAAAGAAACATTCCAATGATCGTTAAAAAAAAAAAGCACAAGTAACACTATTACATTTTTGTGACCCAGTTACTCGTCTGCCTCACCGCCGAATGGTGTGCATGCGCGTTATTCTGTGGTTCGAGCGTATATATAATATAATATAGGCAATATATTATATAAACATGCATAATGTGTTTGTAGATATAATATATATGTATATAGAGAAAAAAAAAAGACATCGAGTTTTCTCGCGTCGTATTGTAGGTGAACCAATTTTCAATACAGGGCCATTGGTAAAAATTCCAAAAGGAAATTAGACGCGTCACAAGCATCTTGAACGTTTTTGAAGAGTTTACTTTCAACTATATTACAATATCTTTGAAGTCGTGTCCTTGGGCACAGTCGGACACAAAAGACGTATTCGCGTAACTGGTGTGGGTAAAAAAAGAAAAGAAAACGAGATCGCGAAATTTTTCTTTTCTTTCTATTATAGTAGACGCTGCACTAGTTGCTAAAAATAATAATGAAGATAAAAAAAATATATATATATATATAATAAACATTCGTTTTGCGGCGCGGCGTAATGATGTCTTTTGCACTCTCATAGTTTCATTTACAGTCATACCATATTATGATGATGTAATGCCACAAAAATCGAAGCGAAAGATTAACATTAATTTGGTACAGTGAAACTTCCTCTAAATAGTGGACTACATTTCAGTGATTGAGAGTATCAGGTTTTACAGTATTATAAGCCTCTCCTGATATATTACGTTATGCGTACAGGATTATATGAAACAAATTATTATAACATGTACACACATTTTATTCCGCGGCAAAATGTTCACAATTACAAAAATTAATTGTTTGATTAGGTTACGATAATCAAATTTAAATTCATCATTTTATAACAAGCATTTTTTAGTAATTTTTATAAAATATATCAATACGTGATACTGACGTTCGTATATACGATTAAAACAGAACTAATAATATTTTGTTAACCACGCGATTTAGTAACTATGCACAGCATCGTTTAAATTTATATAACAACTTCGAGTATCTACCAATGTACCTTGTTAAAATATTATTATTTCGTATAAACCGCGTAGAACTCAGTCCCTAACTAATATATAAAGACTCTGAATAATCAATATTTTTCCACCGAGACGACTAATATTATATATAATATACGAGTCAAACAAACACAATCTAATATTATATCATTATTGTTCTCTTTATAAATTATATTATAATATTTTACTGTACTATAACGTGTAGAATTCGTTTGTGTAATGTATATATTTCTGTTTGTATTTCGATTTCGAATATTACGTCGATATAATTACGAAGTTATTTTCGATAGTAGAAACATCATAATAATATTATAATAAAAAATCAACTCGTGCAAGTACAAACCGTAGGGAAACAAATTTCGGAACACTTATCGTTCGTGTTGGACATTACTTAGAAAATTGTTTACGTGTATAATACGTACCGTCTATATTGTCTAGACTTTAGCGCGATTACGATGAATGGACGACGGCGACCACCGGTGTCGTGCACGCGTCTTGTGTCTTGACGTATGTGTTATGTCGTATATTATACAAATAACAGATAACCTAGTTTAGCTCTAAACAACTACATTCACACATCCACATCGTTCGGTCGTACGCGTAGCTTAAAACCCAAAGTGCATGTGTCTAAATACTGCACAGTGTATTATATATATATAAAAAATACAAAAAGAAAAACTTGTCCAACATTAATTGCCCGGGCAGAATTTCGGAGGATGTAGTCTCGATGTCGCTGTCTCGAAACAATGAATATAATATCTGTCAAAACGTGATCTGTAGTGGTTCTAAATATTATTATATTTTAAATACACGTATATATATATATAATTATAAACACACTCACTATACCACCACGATACACTACACACACTGGTTATCGACGAGGTCAACACATGCCTAACCGGCGTGGCACAAATATTTGTACCCGACCGATAGGAAACACGTCCAAAATAATATAAGGGACCTGCGACGACGAGGGGGAGACGCATTAACTATCGACCCGCCGCGTCGCCACCGCCGCCGTTGCCGTTGTTGCCGCCGCTGCTGCCAACGCCAGAACGTATATTATTATTATTATTATATTCTCCCAAACGTTTCACCAAAAAACGAACAGTTTCTCTGCAATATATATATATATATATATATACGAATACAATAAAATATAATATAATACTCTTTATTCCTCCTGCACACGAGAGAAAATGATTGAGAATTTTTTTTTTTATAAATCGGTTTTCCTATACATACATACATACATGTTCTCCCCAGACCTATTCGAAACGTAATTCAAATCGATTGGAATCGCACATACGCGAAACTCAATAATAATATAAATAATATATTTTGTATTTCGCTCAAACGTGAAAAACGAAGACTACGGTTTTTTCTTCCATATATAGATATATACAATATTGTATGATATGTACAGCTTACTCGTAGAATATAATATATATAGGTACTCGTGAATCCCGGAAAAAATGTTCGATTTTATTTTTTTTCTAAAAAAAGTCCAACCACAAAATTACTAAACGAAAAATAAGTCCGATTTGATTTGTTGTTATAAAAATATAGCAAAATAATGTGTATTAGAAGGTAGGAATTATATAGATATTAGATAGCCAAATTAATCTGTATTATATAAGATACAATATGAAATATATAATACGAATATAGCATATAATAATCGATGGCGCGATAATGCATAAGAAACCCAGACGCTGTCCTATCTCGCAGTTATTCACATCAAAATAGAAGTAATGATTTTGAATTCGGGAAAAGAATATAATTTAAAATGGTTTTGCATACAAAATTCAACAAGCATCCGCTGGAAATTCTCTCAAAAAAATGTCTAAACAATGTCCAAATATTTTGATCACTTCAAAAGGTAAATAATAATAATAATTTATTTATTGTAGATTTATTTTAAATTATATTACTTTATAAAATCATTTATTATTTATATTATTAAAAAAAAAAAAATTAAACAGGACTTTATTTCCGAAAAAAAAATAAAGGGCTTTTTCTGCGACTCCCGGTACGCGCGGCCGTGAATAACAAATAATAACAATGACGAATTCGTTTAGCGTGTATAATATTATATATACATAATATGCAGTACGTATAAAATATAAATATAGACTTCTGACTTCTATATAAATATGTATAATGACATAATGTACGTTTACAATTTACGAGTATTATTATGCGCCGTGCAGTTATCTTTTTGTTGTTAACGTGTTCTCCCGACGATTCTCCGATTCTAAACACTGTACTGCAAGTAGGGCGGACCTGGGTTATGATATTTCCATAAAAACCATCATGCACGTCATATACTGTGTTACAACCAATACACACACATAATATTATACAGACGCGCTGCAGTTGTTTACGTCGAGTGGTTCATTACCATCTGTGGGCGGAGGCGGCGGCGGCTGCGACGAGGGCATTGCACATTTTTATTTTCATTTTTTCCGATCGGTCGGAAGCGGCGCGCGACGTCCACATCGCATACACACCGATTACCGATACACCTATTACATTTCATACCTACTCGCCGTCGGCTGCGGAATCAACTGCTTTTTTTTTTTTTTAATCCGACGCGCATTTTTTCCGACGGAAGTACGGCATACAATATTATAATATATACCTAGTTATATATCGTATATTACTGTATACATAATCGCACTCTCGAAGAGCCATAATTTACCAAAATGTATAGTGCACGCAATGATAATATGAATATCATGTACCTACAAAACAGAACGGCACAACAACACATAATCACGTGTAATGTATAAATTGTAATATTATGCTGCTGTGGTTCAAACTCCAGTATTCGATAATTGAACGTATATAGTATAATATTATTACGACTGATGCACAATGTACATATGTATTTTCTTCGAGATCTCCGTCGGTTTCTCAATACAAATAATTGAAACAAATCAAAATATAGGTATATTTTAATATAGCATATAATATTATAGTAAAATTATGTTACCGGCAATAATGATAGTTAAAAGGCACTGTCATAAAATAAAATTGACGTTTTATATAGGAATCGATATTATTTCATAGTAATTTTTGACAATGCCTAATAAATATATGAAATGATAACTAATAGAATATGGATATTGGCTTTCGACATTAATTATAACTGATGATCATTAAGCAACGTGATAATAAATAGGCAAATTGTTTTTATACGAAATTTATACTATTAAATCAACTATTGTTCAAATTTATTTTCACATGGCCAACTGCAATGACATTTTGAGTTACATATTGTATTACTAGAACGGCAGACACACTTATTAGTCTAACGTTTCGTTTCAAAATTAAATGCTTGAAATCTCTGTGGTTTAGTTGTGATACAATCTAAACCTGCTACTCCCCGAAGAGTTATCTTTTTTTGTGGGGCCTGCTGTTTTAAAACAGATTCAAAATAAATAAATGTATGGCACGTTAAAGTCGTTAAGTAATAACTAATAACGAATTTCATAAAACCTTCGTGTAAACATAAGCGTACGCACAAAGCGAGCCAGTCGAATCCTGCAGTATCTCTTTCCGTATACTTATTCGAAGATTTTACATAGTAGTAAAAAAATTGCATAAATACATATATAACCGTACTTAAAACTTAGACAACTTATACCATATAATATTTTCTATGATAGTTCGCACGATTTACATGGTTTCTAGGCAATGTTTATGATTTTAACAATTACAGAAATATTATATTATATAATAAACGATAATGTACATTATAGACATTGGCTAACAACTCAAGGCATTTTAGACCGTTCCTAAGAAATATAATTATTTCTTGAATTGCTATCATCATTGTCGATAGCACACATATATATTATAATGAATATTATTAAAACATTTATTTTGCAAAAAATCTTCGCGATAATAATAATAATGCAACATTGACATAATGTCTTATTACTGTAGGAGTGTTGTAGAACAGAGATAATATAATAGATTAATAGTATACCATAATACATAGGTAATCACGCGAGATGCAATATGTAATAATATTATAAACATATAATTTTTAGGTATAGTTATAGTTGTTAGAAGTTACGATGTAACAAGACCCTTTGTGATGTATGATATATTAATGCACACTGTCATACTGCAGTTATATTATTTTACATATTTACACCATCAACAATAATTGTTAACTGAGCGAATATCGATGAATGTTTTTGATGTATACCGAGATCGTCATACGTACCACAATTTGGTTAGTAGTAGTTATTTTATATATTTTGAAGGAAAATGGCCAGACATAAATACAAATTACTAGAGATAAAAAGCCATAAGAGAGATTACTATATAGTATATTAATATAATATCTCAGCCACCAAAACACGATCTTTTTTTAATGACCCGCCAAAGGTTATCAATTTATTATATTATATTCACATCCATATCCGTAGAACGAATATAATATTGTTATGAATAATAAAACAAAACATAAACAGATTATAGATAATATTACACCACGTCGTCGTATTTTATCGAATTATATTTACGTAATGTGTGTATAAGAAAACGCCATCGCCGCGCGAGATGTGTGCACGCGGCGTTTTGACCGTGTAATATAATAATAATTATTCTCGAATGACGAATATTGTCTACACAGCGTGTCGTCAATACGCATCAAAACGACAAAAAAATTAACGGCCGAAAAATTGCAAATGTTACGTTATTTGCCTTCGATTGCGCTACACTTTTTATTTTAAATGCACGACGAAAATGGCCGAATTTTATTTTTACGTTAGAACGTGGTCTATAAAAAAAAAAAAAAATTAAAAATATAAATAGGCAAATAAATTGTTTTGCGTATGGTATCAAAATTAAAATATTAGTTACCCATTATATAGGTAATGATAATTATTACTTAATAGTTAGTATGTATTATATAAGTATATGATTTCGAATCGATCGACTGGATAGCTGATAAAGATAGAAACTATGGAAAACACAATTTTTTTTTAAATAATCTTTAAAATGAAGGTTTTGTTTGTGTGGATTACCCGTGACGCTATAAAAAGATAAGAAAAATCATTAAAGTTGAGCCATCGAGGAAAGTGAATCAGCGAAATTCGCGAGTTTTGTTTCATGAAAGTGTATTAGGAATTTTAAATAAAACATAATAGTAAATATATATATATATATACACACACATAGTATAATGACGTGAACAACTTTTGGTCGAAGCGAGCTTGAATCGAAATTCGATCAAAGGTATAGGCAGGCACTGTAGTTATACTTACCATAGGCAGTCGTTATTTGACATTTCCACTCTAAACTTCACTTGCGGGTAGCAAATATAATACATGTAAATATTTTATTGAAAACGTAGCGTCGCGACTAAATTAGTTTTGTATTTTAGTAGAAATGCGCCGGTGACAACGACCGAACCGTGTACCAATAATATACTACAATATTATATGCCGACATCATGCTCACGCGGCAACATTTTAAAACAGATCACATCTGTATAATACATCAAAGAATAGAAAAAGGTTACCTATCATATACGCATGTATTTTTAACTATTATAATATAGTAGATATTATACATTAAGTTATAAAGGTACTATTGTACTTTTATACACATTATACACATTTATATTAAATTATCCATATTTGCGGCGTCGTTTTTCATGAGTTTATCCTAACACATGAAACACTGGCAAATGAAACAATGAATATAATTTGATATAAATAATAACACACCTATGTAATACATTATTATTTTTATCGATTGCGCATTTATGGATAGCACGCACATCACAATACGCATCGAACAATTTACGTATATTTCTACGTTGTCGTAAGTAAAAAAGGTCACTGCCCCGGATGACTATAATACAGTAATTGTTCCCCTCTGACAAAGATTATAATAATAATATATATAGAGTATACGCGTATCGTGTCTAAATATATCTGTACGCATTGCTAAGACACATTTTATATAAGCCCGACCAGCTTGTATAGCACATTAGAACATAGATGCGACTGTACAGTCGCATCAGAGACTGAATGTGCTGACTTTGCCATTTTCTAAGCCGTTGATCAACAGTTGAGAATCGAAAAAAAAAATTCGCATGATATTCCAATAAATAGATAACAGTATGGTTTACAAGGTAATTCAGAGTAAGCATACTCCGTTAAAATACCCATTAATAAAATAATTCAAATTTTGATTTTTGTAATTTTTAAATATACTCAAAGACCAAATTTTAAAATTCTTGAATTTTTTTCTACTATAACTATAAGAAGTGTCTTCTTGCGACACAAACTTTGTTTCTTTAAATGGGAAACTTCTTTTTGATTGTAAATTATTTATCGTTTAATTTTTCTGAACATTTTGACTTATCAGAATCAGCATTTTTAAGGACTAGTATCCTTAGAGTAGATATTTTAATAATTGAGAAATCACTCGTTCGAATTTTTAAAAAAATTATCCACTAAACAATTTACAGTAAGAAAAGGGAGGAGGGTTCTCATTTGAAAAATGAAGTGTGTATCGCCACAGAACACTCCTTAAAAAATACAAAAAAATTCAAAAATTAGAAAAAAATTATTCTTGGATATTATGTTCAAAAATTCCAAAAATCGTAAATCACCCTGTATATACATTTTATAGTCATATGTTCTTAGATTTCAAGCAGCTATCGGTTTTCGTATTTTTTTTTTTTTTAAGAAAATGAGTAATTATAAACTGATTAAGTATAATGTAGGCGAAAAATATCCATTAAAAATTATTTCACCAAACCATTATAATTGTGCAATAAAAAAAATTTAAATAAAAAATATTGAAGAAAAGAAGCCTAGTGTTACTTTAGTTCACCCATCAAGAACTGAGTTAGAGAATCATTCTATTTTTCCTCATTCTACTAGCCCATTTACCATGGATTTTAAAAATTAAGGTGTTGACAATTTTAATGGCACCGGATATTAAGTATACTGCCTCATCCGTGGGAAAAGCTTATACACTACAAAGCAGTGTCCTTAATTTTTTAATATATAGGTATATACTTTTGGATGTATGTATCTATTATATGTGCAAGGCTGTGCTTAGGGAGAGGCAAGAAGGCAAGTCCACTATGACGCCGAAGTTACAAACATTTTTAGGGCCATCAAATTAAAAAAGATTTTTTAGAAATATATTATTTTTGAAGAAGAAGAAGCTGGTGTGAGATTTTATTTTTTAATACAGACAAAATTAAGAGCGATACATTTATTCTTCAATTCTTATACAACGAACGTGTTAATTACACGATTGAAGAAAAAAAAAATTAGATATATTATTATTAAACAGATTTATACAGATTTGCCATGACGGCATGCCGTCTTTGATAGTCAGTGTGGCACTAAATATAATATGGTTTAATACTGTAGTAATATTAAGCAATATAGGTGTATTACAAAAAAAAAAAAATAGTTTTGCACGGAAATTATAAATACTGTTTTTTATCGAACAATTATTAATACTATTATATAGGTAATAATATAACCTTTCAACATAATAAAAACATTTACGCATATACACAATCACATATACATATATATATATAATTATGCATACATATTATGCGCTTTTAAAGGATCGTGCTTTTAAGCCGGTAAAACTAATTATAAACACTGTATTATACCTACATATTGGTATATATCGGAATAAAAAACGGCCGTTGAGAGCTAGTTTTATTTTTTATTGCCTAGGTGCTATATATTATATTATTCAAACGACTAATGAGCTGTACCGAAATAAACCAATTCGCAATATAAATCTTTACAATTATTTTTAACTATATCATTGGAAATGCAATTCGGTATAGGCTTTCCGATAAAAGTATATTATGTGAACCGGATAAACGCTTCTGAGCGATTCCTGGAAAACCTCTGGTGACTCGAAGTCATCAATTAAAACGGGCTTGCAAAAAATAAAACGTTACGAGACAACAACCGCTTACACAAAAAGTAATAAATCGACACAGGTCACGTAGTAAAAAATATTGTTTAATAACGTATGCCTATTATATAGGTTATATAAGACTGTATACATATTCATAAAATGCGAATATGACCGCGCGCGATGAAAACACCATCGAGTCTGGCGGAATAATAATGTCTATTATAACGGCGTGTCAGTAGTGGTCGGCGACGAGTGCAATAAAACGCCAAACAGTAATAATAATATAATCGGCGGAATATTATTTTGATTCGGTTTGTCGGCATTATAATAATAATAATAATAATAATACTATACGACGTATTACAGCAATATACATATTATACCGTCTCGTTCGTCGTGCAGGATTATCGACCACCCCCGACCCGACATCCACCACACACACACCAGATCCCGAGGGCGTTTGAAATACGCTTTTCGGCCTCCCCGCATAATATTATATTATATATAGCAGTCTCGCCGCCGGCGGTGCGGCGCTCGAGGATAGGGTAGGATATATTCGACGACGACGATTTATAATATTATTATTATTATTATTATTATTATTATACTAGGTAGGTACGCGCTCTCCACCGCGCCCACCGCTATCGTGACTGAGAGAAAATAAGGTCGTAGCGGTGTATAATATTATATATAATATTATTATTATAACTATACACGCGTATAACATTATACATACCGGCCGCGAGTTCTCAAGGTTTCTCACTATCTCTCTCTCTCTCGCTCTACGTCTCTGCGTCTGCATTATTATAATACACACGCGCATATAATATATAATATACGCGTGTACTGTACTGTGTGTGTGTGTGTGCACATTATTATTATACACAATGCAATGCACGTAAAATATATTTGAATAACCGACCTTGCAACGCGCACACAGTTTTCGCTCCGTTCGCGAAATATACGTAAACGCGCGACTGCTATATTATTGCCGTAAGCCAGACGCCTGTCTGCAGTACACACCGCACGGACGGACTGTTTTTTGCAGCGTAAAGAAAAAGTTAAAAGCACGACATCCTTACCCGACGAACGATAACGCGACCATACACACACAATGTACGTATAGGGTGGCCAGATGTAAAATACTAAAATACGAGATTATTTTTTTTTTACTAAAATAAAAGTATATTTTTAATAATATAATAACATATCACCATCCTTTATTGAATAAAAAATACCTTTTTCAGAGTATTTACATAATGAAACAGCAATATTAATATGCTTCAACCGCTGATAGAAAATGATAGTTGATGCATCTTTGTGGCGTCTTATAATGCGATTGTACCAAATTTTCATTACATATTTTTTACATTTAGGTGTGAAAATGGGAAATTTTATAAAAACGGGACAATTAACCGGCCCGAAAGCTTATCCGGACACACTTTCAAAATACGGAACTTTCCTGCACGAGACGGGACGACGTCTGGCCACCCTAAGCATGTGTATAATATATCACAACCATATCTACGAATATTATTCCACATTGTATAATAAATTTTATAATACAATATTTCCTTCAAAATACATCCAATGAACGAGATATTAATTTCGTGACTCATCATCTGCAATATGGCGGGCGTACATCACTGCAAACTCGACGAGTAACGGAATGTGCTCGGACATTGGTTTTTCTCTCGATCCAATAATAATATATAATTTATAATCAAACGTGGTATAGCCGTATGGGTCTATTATAATGAATGAAGTTTATAACCAACAATAGTGTAATAATAAACGACACTACCACAGTGTGTATATACAGTTCTGGAATAGAGGAAGAACGCGGGGGGACGGATTCCTTCTTTTTAGAAAATATTTATGCGTACCCCTTCCAATTATATTCTAATCAATAATACATTTAAATAATTAGGTACGTAGGTACATTTTTTTTTATACTGCATCCCTTTTTAATTTTTTCCCAATTTAAGCTCTGCCTATACCTGCAACTCTAAACAGCGGACGAATTTTGCCTTCCGCAAATGTCCACTATATGTATAATGGGTTTCTCAAACAAACAGAGGAAAAAGTTCGCAATCGTATTTTGCAACGACCGTAATCACTTTTCGGTGGGGTAGGAGGGAAGAGTGAATGCATTTATAAATACTACGTTCGTTGGCATAATAAGAACCGACAAAAGAGATGGCACTGGCGCGCTGCAGATGCAGTGGAGGGGGCGTCAATATAACATGCGATACGGAGATCAGTGGTGCCGGTGGTGGCCCGGAAACAATAATATACTGAAATATCGAAAGATCGCCACGGGTCTTTTCGAGTATTCGGGACGAGAGGAGGAGGAGGAGACCTTGTTCGTGAACTGAATATTATTATTTACTGTCGACTGCGGCGACCGACGACATCACGAAAACGCATTGCACATTTTGCACACGACCGTTTGATATAATAATTATTATTGTTTATAATATGTATTATTATCAAGTGCAACGTTTCCACTCGCGAGTTATATAGGGTTATTATGTCTTTGATTTTATACAGTTTTGGTTTTTATAGAATGAAGTGAATTTTTTTTTTAAAAAAACGACCTCTTCCCTTCAAGTTTTTACTGTTATTTTTTTCTTACAGTGTATTATAGTCGAACAACGATCTTGGAAGTGTATACCAGTAGACGAAAGAAATTAATGAATTGACCGATCGTCTATCGAATATAAGACTTATACGCCTTGAGTTGTATACACACGTGATAATGATAATTCAGGAATATTATAATAAATCGTATATTAATCGGAAACTTTTTTAGACTCTTAAGCCAAATTTATAAATTAAAAAAGTTTCACGTGTAACATATAGTATATTCTATACAATTATAAGTAACAGGCATGCAATGTATTATGTTCGTTCTTTTGTCGAGAAACGTTGAAACATTTTTTTCTGTCATATAACGTGTTTTAAGACATTGGGGGAACCACGATAACACAAAATAATGTATGGTGTTATTGAGTCGACGTTATCTACAAGAGATTGTAAGTGCAATGACCAGCAACTATAATGAGCAATGATTGTGTCTTAACGTGAATACCTTATATACACATAATATAATGCCCATGGATGATATTATACGTATCATTTATTATACAAATGTGAAATATTTATATGTTTATAATAAATTAATAATATGCAATATGCTTACTGTTCAAAGATATAATAACACTTCGTATTATACGATATATTACATAATATTCTTACGAATTTTATTCACAAATGTTGACCAATAGAGCTAGAAAGCGGGCAGAAATCCAAAATTATTTTAGACTAATTTGTTATGTATTTATTATATACATCTTGATTTTTTACAATAAAACTGTAAATGTATGCAAATACGTACAGACGAACATTTGCATAGATTTTTCGTTCTTATTTTCGCTATTATATAACTATAGGTACTTACGAAATATTAACCATCGGATTAAAATCCGAAATAATAGCGATATATAACTGTGCATAAGTGTATAACGATATAGTTGTATAAAAAAATCGACTCGCTTGTTTAATTCTTTTCGATATATGTGAATTAATCAAATACCGGAAGTGAATGATAATATTGATACACCGAAATTTATTTTACATAAAAGTCAATACACGATTCACCATACATCAAACGTATAGGTACAATAAGATAAAATTACATACAGTGCAATAAATATAAACATCATATGATATATACATGAATACACATGAATGTTTTTATATTATATAACCAATACTGCACAAAACTGTTTTAAAACGCGTATTACCATTCAGGTATATTAAATAAATTATTTGACATGAAACAAAAAAAAATCAATATCGTCGGTACATCGAAGAAATATAGTGGAGATATTATATATTATTTGTCCACTGCGTTTTCAATATTATATACCTTCTGTTAGCACATACAACGTTGGCTCCGAAATTTGAGACAGTACGCTCTTACACTGTTGTAGTGTTGTGTCAATTCAATTCAAAAAAAAGAGATGCTTAATAAATGATTTGTTTTGATTAATTTGTTGTTGGTTATATATTTTGCTTATAATAAAAATAATTCACAATTGGTTATCACAGTGATACTTTATAATATCTAATATAATTACATTCTGGCCGAGTTGGCCTAATACTAACAATGAAAATAATACTTTGATGCCAAAAACAATAGGCTTTACAGTTGAGCAATTATAATGATAATCTTAATTGCTTTATTTTATTGTAACTTCAATGTCACAAAAACAGAAAATAATAATAATAATGTGGAAAATATGAATATATTAATATAGCCGATAAATACAAATATATAATGAAATAATAATATGAGAGCTCGTCAGCTCTTACCTGAATTATCTTGAATAGCTTGTCGCCTACGCTACCTACACCGGGCTGTATGCAATGTTGACAAAAAAATATAAATTATAATAATATTAATTGTAATAATCGCGGTAAGTGCAGCCAAAGGCTAATAGGTTGGGATGAACACTTTAAATGAAAACTTTCAAAACCAATCACCGGGTCAACACAGCCGACCATACACTTGACAAACAGGAAATGAAATATCTAAAATGAAATAACGATTAATGAGAATGCAAAGATTATTTTCCCGAACGATATTTACCAATGAATGTGATTTTTTTTTGACTAATGTTCGAAGAAAATGTGGTTTTGAATTTTGCTAAATGCAACCAAACACATATGAATTTTTACTAAATGCCAGACACTGGCTGGGACTTGAACCGAACAGCTCGAGAGTCAGCGAAAATGTAAAAAATACAGTAAATAATCTGTGATTAGAACACTCTCGGGCTGCTATCACACACTAGCAATAACTGTTGTCAGCTACACTGCGATACCGCGTGACCAGCACCGCTATCACACAACACAAACAATTTCTCTCGACCGGGTCGCGTCGGCGGGAATAATTTGAAATTTAAATTTAATTAATCTCTGTAACATCCTCTATAAATGGTATAAAGACCGGCAGACTTTGTCCAGCGCTGCAGTGATGGACGAGAGGGTCAGTCATCGTCAAACGCGTAAAGATTATGTCATAGTTAGTGTATTTTTGCACGTTTTTGACATTTCTATATAATTATTGTTTGTTTTTCCTCCCCGCACCCCAATCTATACACTAAACGCATATATATTACACAAAAGTACATCACCGCAGCGTTAATACACATAGACGAACTCGTGCGTGTATATTATATAGTGTACGCGTACAATATTTACTGTAAAAGTGTAAATTTATTATTTCGTAAAAACAATCGCAAGCCTTGAACGCCACACGAGGTTTTAAGACACAGATACACACACGCTCACACAATATTTATAATACAACCGAACGCCGCCAATTTGACGGGGTCAAGAACAAATATATAACATTAGTCATTACACTACAAGATGCGATTCAATTGTTGGCGAAAAAAATCATATATTTATTTATTTCATTACAGCCGACACTCCAAAACATAAGTAATGTAAGTTTGTACACGCATGACATATTTTTGGAAGTGGGATGGTGCGCGAGAGGAAACAAAACACGTTGAATTGTCTTAATTATCAATTGAAACATACACGACATGCACGTCCTCTATATAACTATTGTACACAGACATAAATTGCTATAAATTATAATATCTAGTCTACATAGACACATTGATATTATACGACGACGGCGATGGCGGCGAGGGCTAGCGAGACGTTAAATTTTCATTTGATTATGAACGCGTAGCCCATCAAATATGGATAAATGAATGTAGGAACAACAAAACAAATAATAAAATAATAATAATCGTAAGACAGCGGTGATGAGCGTAATCAAGACGGTCAGGTTGAGCGAGACGTAATAATGAATATGATAATAATAATAAAAGTAATAATAATAATAATAATAATAATAATAATAATAATAATAATAAAAGTAATAATAATAACAATAATAATAATAATAATAATAATAAAAGTAATAATAATAACAATAATAATAGTAATAATAATGATAATGATATTGTAACAGCGAGAATAAAAAAAAATTTAATCCGTTTCTTTACGAATGATGTAAACGAAAGCAATTACTTTGAAATATATGTTAACGTTAAAATAAACGTCCGAAATAAATTTTAAATAAAAACCATCTAAAAAAATTATAGCATATAGTGTGTCTAAGTATAGTCATTGAAGTAGTGTCAATGGATTCCTCCTTCTATCATGTCATCACGCCTAGTACATCAAATTATCAAATTTGTTTATTGTATCATTTTGAATACAAATTGTAAATGTTTCTATTTTTCTAATAAAAAAAAAAGTAAGCATAAAAAGTATATTTTCCGATAAAACGCTATTACCGGGATCCGGAAATCGCGGATTTTTTGTTTTTCATTTCGCCAACCTCCTCCTAGTTTTGACTAATAACTCCGAGCCCCAGCGACTACTGGCGATTATACTAAACATTATTTCACTGCTAGTCCAATAGTTTGAAATTATTTCATTCGTATTCTCGTGCTTTGTGGCTAAACACTAAAACACGTAAAAGTGCAAAATAACGTGTTTACCGTCACATATTATTACAGCGTACGCTTGTTCATATAGATGCTAATAAAAGACCTTTTCACAAATTTTGTTTTAATTATTCCTGCTGCACACTTTTCTATGTTCATTAGTCAATATTTTGGGGGGAAAAGGCGAAGTTCTATTATAAACGCGTTAGACAATTATTTTAGTGCATTAATTTGGCTAAACGGTTTTTAGAATCGCGCCGTTTACAAAAAAAAGTGGCCAATACCCAAAACAAAAACGTGCGAGCATAATATCGTAAAAATTATTTGTTGTATTATAAAGTCGATTGGCTGATAGATAAATCATTAATGATATAAATGTATATAATAATAATCATTTCAGAAATATAGTGACCTGAACACACGCGGTTTTCGAACTGCGATAACAAAACTATAACAGCTCTATATTATTATATTATATTAGTCGTTGGTCTGCCCGCCCGCCCGCCCGACCGTTAAGTAAGGTTAATGTGTAGGTATTCTTCGTATTATTGCAACAACGCGCCAACCTTGCACACGCGTTTCCGATCAAGACGCGTAGTCTCTCTCGATAACATTATAACATTATACGCTACAACGAGCATTA
Source organism: Pentalonia nigronervosa (assembly GCA_014851325.1). NCBI lineage: Eukaryota > Metazoa > Arthropoda > Insecta > Hemiptera > Aphididae > Pentalonia > Pentalonia nigronervosa. Next base: position 159,435 of record JACXSJ010000221.1, read on the forward strand.
TTACAATATTAAATACCTATACGTGTATAATATAGTATATGCATGTTATATTCAAATGAACTGGCGTATAATCGCCGATCGTCAAACTCGTTTCCAGTACGGTCATCTACAATTTAAAACGAATTGTGTTTGACGTGCGTGGTAGATACCTACGATATTACATATAATATAATAATATATGTACACAACGGCGACGATGCGATGTTTCGTGAACCGAATGCTAACTAACCAGACGGCAGGTGCGCACACCGCATAATAATATTATCGTGGTTATTATTATTATTATTGTACCTATTACTAGATCATACCGCATAACGCAACGAAACTATAATGTCAAATTCACTGTTTAATTTTTTTTCTTCTCGTTCGCTAGTCGTGGAAAATAACAAAACATACGACATTGACAACGATCGCATTGATTAAAGTATAATAATAATACAAACGGTCACACGACACAAGACGACGTCTTTATCGTCGAGCAACGACAACGCGCGCGACGGAAACATCATTTTACTCGCTCGCCTTATATAATTTATTAATGCGATGAAAACGAAACAAGTCCCAAGTGGCATAATATTAATGATATGTATCGAAATAAGACGTCGTAAACTACCAATGGCGATTGGACTCAAGACGCGATGGGCACAGTTACGTGAAAGAAGACAATTTTCATTTTCACAATAGGAATTTGACCATTTTTTACTATTTTCCGTCGCATAATTAATGTTATTTATTTATGTGATTTACATTCACAACACACGAATGACACGATTATCAATTTAATGCACAATTCATCGTTTACACAGATGCAATTGGACTGCGTTGACTTAAAACAAAATAACAACGAAAATATTGTCGACGAGAACAAATTTAAATAACCTATATTATATTATATAAGGCACGCTTAAAAACTGTGTGTATAAAATACCTCATACTAATGGGATTATAATTCCTTGAAATTCGCCGAATGTCGCGTGACTCGTGACAAAGAATATCTGAATATATTATTATTATTATGTAGTCATAAAGAGATATACGTAAAATTCTTCGTTATTGTGCAATTAATACGAGTCCGTGCAATGCGAAGACATAATAATAGTAAAATACGGCCGACCGAAACGGACCGTCGTCTGTAAATGATGATAAACCCGTCGCGAATCAAGGCGTAATAGTTAAACAACTTTGGGCGCATCGGCGGCGTGTCTAAAAGTAGTTTAGAGTGTAGGCATGAAATACGAAAAAGAACGAACGTCTAAAAACTTTCTTACGGCCGAGCATTAGGTACATATAAACACACATTACAAATTACAATTGCAGGCACATACGAGTCGTATACGACACGCGTGTGTGAACACGTTTCACGACGCATATCTATATAGTCGAAACTACGTACGGTAATGATCGTTTTAAACTTTAATTCCATATAAATTTTTAGGATCTACGACCACACCGCAGCATCATCGGGATGGTTCGTGAAAAGTGTAATAACCAGGGCCGTATTTAGGGCTATGTGGGCTGTCTCGGGGCCTAGGGTAGAACTTATTGTCATAAATAATGGGCGTATATACTTACTTCGTTGGGACCCTTTTAAGCCCCCCCCCCCCAAAAAAAAAATGTGCACAATATGCGGCAATAATATAAGTATATATATAGTTTACTCGTTGGTTATTAAGACGAATTCACATTGCACGCGCAGACATCGATCGCGTGACTACCTACTCATTGTTCTGGCGACGGTATGGGAGGACTGGTAATGAGGAAGGTGAGGGTGAATTGTAATATATATTTTATTTTCGATCGTCGACTACTACCCTCTTGCGGAATCTCAAGTGGAATAAATTAAAATATACTTCCTACGTTGCCACGCGAAGGCCGAATGTTCTCGAGCGTAACGCCTTGTTCGATGATGATGGTTTTTATTTTAACTAAACGTAATTTTTCGCGAAAATTCTTTATGCGTGCTGTGCGACGACTTAAGTACGGGGAAATGAATCGATTTCACTCGTTCGTCCGAAATCCGAATATTATAAATTATTATATAATATAAGGAAAACGATCATGGAACCTTTATATTTTTTTTATTGGTGGTAACTAATAATTTAATAATCGATATCATTAGTCCCTAGGCAAGTAAGCTGTACATCAGAACACCGATGATGCGGAAACACGCACTTAATTATATATTACAGTAAGAGAAAAAAAACAATAAATATTATGTAAAAATTGAAAAATACTTTAATATAACTTTACGTCGCACTAATGCAGACACGCGTGCTTCAAAATTCTAGTTAATCGTACATCAATAATTTTAAATACGCATATACATGTCGGACTATTATTGATATATATATTTACGATCGTATACCAGAGATTATAATGTTCTGGCCGATTTTGCCAGCACCATACCGTCACAAATATTAAAACTCCACCCCCGTTAAGTGTATTATGTTGAACGTCGTACATTACATTATTCGTCGTTAGGTTTCCCGCAAAATCGAAACTTCCCAACAACGATACAAAAATAACGGTGCCCCGCGCGATCGTATATATACATAATTTCACTGCACCTCGCAGTTCACGTACGCCTGGGTTATAGTTTTTTTTTTTTTCAAATTTAACCATAACAAATTTTAAAACGTAATAATAATAAAACGACACGGTTTACACTTGACGAATAAAAAAAAAAAAAAACTAAAATTAATCTGTCGTCGAACATTTCGATTTACTCAAACAGCAGTTATCCAATTACTCCACAACTGAACGTAAATATTTTTCAAAAGTGTTGCAGCAACTGTTCAAATCTGCGAAGGTGATCGCGGCGATCGGCGGCACCGCGGCCGGGTGCAATATACACGCGCGCTGGGAAAAGCGATCGCGCCGAGCGTGAATCTTCGGTCCCCGCTCTCGTTCCACCCCTCGTGGCGGTCGGCGGGGCTTCGGCTGCGCCGGTGGCGAGGGGTCGATGCAGCGGGGCGGCGGTGGTGGTGTCGACGTGCTCGTTCGTGTATGTATGTATGTGTGCATGGCGCGCGAGCGACGAGCAGGGAAGTTCGGCGCGCTCGAACCGTGCACAACACACACGCACACACCCGCCCGGCTGTTATCGATCCTCCGGCGCGCGCGTTTTGCGTGTAATATATACACATACATACACACGGGCGAGGGCGCGTCGTTGGTGTTACGCGTTTGATTTTGGGTTTTTAGATTTTTTTTTTTTCACCGAAGGCGACTTTCGCTTTTTTAAACAAAGTTCGGCCCGTCACGACTGGGTTCGGGGATGGGGGGGGGGGGGAGAGGAGGCGAACCGTTGAAATTTAAACTCGCTGCAGTGTACGACAAGATATTTGGTTTTGCCCTCGTTCTAGAAAATCTTACGTAACAACGGCGACGCCGTCGTACGAAACTTTTTTGGTCGTATTTCGTTTACTTATATAATTTACTTATTTTATATTACTATAATTTCGTTTTTCCTCGTTGTGTGGAATGCTTTGGGTCCCTCCTAATGCGTGTAATGCGCATCACAAAAACACGCGCACACGTGTTCCCGACTGAAAAGAGAGGTAGGGCGGAAACAAAGGACACGACGTGCGAGAAGGGAATGGGATGGAAAAAAAACCATATACGTATAAAGACGCGTACGTAAAGCCAATAAAAATGGGTCGTCGTCACCGTAGCCGCCGCCGCCGCCTCTGCCGCCGCCGCACCACCGTGAACCGGTCCCATGTGGAGGAGATACAACGTGCGTTGAAAACATTTTTTTTCCTCAGACTTTTTTTTTCGTTTAGAGGTCGTTGAACACACCACGGTCTCTTCCAAACCGGTCTCCAGTGCAAACGACGGCGACGACGGTATAAATACGATAAAATATTCGTCCGTGTATCCTCGGAGCGGGACAAAAATAATATTATTACCGACTTGGTCACACTTTGGCGGTTAAAACACAATTCCGAGATGGAATTAAGACGAACACACGACGAGGAAAACGTCGGAATGTCGTCGTGGCGGCGTCGAAAACTCGATGCCTACAAACTTTTACGCACGCTCGTAAAAATCACTTCGTATCATCGTTGTTGAAAGATTGGAATATGACTTCACACCACGTACTGCAGCAGTGATGTGACGCGCACCGAAGAAACGACGGTCTCGGTGCGTTTATGGATTTAATATAATATAATAAACAACATTATATTATATAGTTTGTGACGTCGAACGGACCTGACAGACAATTATAACACTTGGCATAAACCTATTATTATTATTGTAGTAAACATCCGAGTTTTGATATCGTTTCCTATCGAAACTCTCGAATTTAAAACACAACGGTAATACGTAGGGCATAGGTACTTATAATGCGTGTTTATTACTTATAATAATTACCGAGACTTAAAAGACGCACAACATTTACAAATTATTTAAATGCTTACGACTTAACTGTTGTTTTAAAGGCGGATACTTTGATAATCTACAAGATATTTTCCACTACCACCCGAGCACAGAGTTTTAGCTGAGCGTAATTTATATGATGACAATTGATTTGCATACTATGCTCGTCTTTCGAAAATTATTACTAAGTAATAGCATATGTTCGCAAGTTGCAACAGCACGTGCGAGATTCACGATGATAACATCATTGTCACTCGCCGTGCAACCAAAATATAAAATATAATACTAGGCCGTGTCTCCAGCCACTGGGAATGAACACGATCATCCCATCGGAAAATAAAACGAGTTTGGTTTTTTTTTTTTACGAATGCCCGAACTATAAAATGTGTCCGTTGGTCAGAGATTGTGAAAGAAAAGCGTCGAATGGGACCATGTCTGACGAAAAACTCTTTAGGGGCCATGTCTCAATAATCCGATATATTATATATGACTGTGTTATGAAGTATTTTTTTTTTTTATCTATATCGAGAAATACAAAAATGAACGCATCAATTGGCATTGGATGTAAACGAGAACGAATTCGATTTTTAAACGAACGTTCCAAAGACTGACGCGGCACATATTATACACAATACACTTTGCGGCTTTTATAGATAAGATTTTTTTTTCTCGATCGAACAACAAGTGTAAAACACATTATAATATTATACCTATGCCGGGTGTTTTAAATAATAATATTAACAATTTACGTCAAAATAGAAACACGTTAATTCCACACGCTGACTGCGAAAAAAAATGTGTAAGGCCACGCTGAAGGTACATATTCTCCGCGACTGCGCATAATAATATTATCTATAAGTATAATGATAATAATCTCGAACAATATATAAATGCGCGCGCACACACACACACACACACATGACGTCACCATTCAATGATTTTGCAATCACACCGCCGCCGAGCCGTTTCCACGATTTGATATTGCTATAATATTAATTTGTAATCGTTATAATATTGTAATACCGCGGTTGTCGTGCACGAGAAACACCACGCGATACGAAGTGCAGTGTACGAAAATACGATGTAATAATAATTATTAATTATCATTACAAATATTATTTTATTTTTATTATTATCGCTCGTCGTTATATTTAATACAGGCATATTATTATTTTTATTATTATTCTCTCGAACTACACAGTTTGATTGCAGTGGCGCGTTTTCGTACAATCGGAACGCATATTATAACCAGTTCGCAATAAAAAAAAAAAAAAAACCAAACAAATACTTACGTTGATGTTTACTCACGTGTTAGCCCCCCGCGAAGGTATAAAAAATATTGTTGTATTTATCAAACCCGTTCTGCGCTAATAAACAACCGGAGGAATAGCGCGTGTAATCCGAATGTAGGAAAAAAAGCCACCGAAAAATAATCCACGGAAAAAAGCCACGGGAAAAATAATCCACGGAAAAAAGTCACGAGAAAAATAATCCACGGAAAAAAAATGTTTAACTGCAGTGGCAAACACAATACGTTTTTATTGATCTATTTTTGAATTATTTTATTTTATTATTTGTGTGTTATTGATATTTATTTTTTACATTTTAATTTTACTGCAGTAACACTATACATGATGTTTTTATTGATTTATTCTATTTGATTTTTATTACAATTATCTATATTTTTGTGTATTACAACTTGACATTTGTTTTTTAACATTTTAATTTTACTGCAATAGCATCATACGTCATATATATATATATATATATATATATATATATCGTTTTATATTTTTGTGTATCGTTTATTACTTGACATTACTAATTACTACACAATATTAATGAAAAATGTATTAATGTTGTACAATGTTATAAAGATATCGTTAAATGCGATGTTGTTATCATAATTTATAATAAATAACAGCATAACCTGTGTATTAACTTATATTAGTATACAGTATGATCAAATATATTAAAAATTAGCTATGATTAAGATAGGGTTAAATATGAATTTAGCGAAAATTGCTAGTAATAAATTTTTTTATTTTTATTTTTTTATAACTGATAAGTGATAACTATATTTCAATAACCACTGTTACCATATACATGGTTTATTAACCATATATATATATACAGTTAGTACCTCTTTTCAGGCACACATTATCTAAATGATGAGCCAATTCATTTCTTTATTATCTGTAATATAGGTATAGTGCGGCCAGCGAAACTAGAAGTGTGACCATCACGCTCCCGGTGACCGTTTTTCGTTAGGGTTTCGAAGAATGCTTCTCAGCGTAAAATACACATACTGTACACTTACGAAGGGTACTCAAGATTGTTCATAAAACAGTTGTAACAGTCACAACGCATGTCTGCATCCGTTATAATAAAAAATATTCATTTCGAAAAAAAATCGCACCGCTGCTCAAATAATCAAAATATTTAGAACCCCTCGTTTTCACGAGAACGGTCACTTGGTGCGTGATGATCATACTCCTAGTTTCGCTGGTCGCACTATAGTAAACTCGGTTTTAACCAGAATGGAGTACCTACTTATTAATTTTATATTGTATTATAATATTTTGTACTGTTGTAGTGGACGCGTGAGCGTATATATATATAGTCCACAATAAATAATAAATGTAACAGTTTTTTAGATATCCAATAGATTGTAAAACACTGTTGAAGACTGAAGTATATTATTGTTAATAATATCATTATTTGTTAAAACAATATTGTCGCAGGTACGATAGAAATGTTAAAAATATCAATTTTGCCGACGAAATAACAAAAATTCGCATTTGTTGTTTTACGATTATTATTATTACGGTTCCTGCGATAAACGTTTATATACTCTGAGTTTTATTGAACGAGAAAAATATGTACACACATATCCGTGCTTGGTAATGTCGGTTATGATGTCACGTAGGTAGTCCATAATAATAATAATTTAAAGAGCGTATAATATACGTTACACACATGCGTGCATTAAATTAAAATTAAGAGTTGTACCACAATGATACAACAGTAAGTTGTACGAACACGAAACTTGTAGTTTGAAATGTTTGAATACGAGCTAAATCTAAAATTAGTTTTCGTGTCCGCGCGCGTATTATAAACAAAACTATTTATTCGAACAAACGTTTCGTTAAACTTGTAAGTCTACCTACGATTTTGAGAAGATTAAAATTTCGCGACGCATTGACAACGACGTACTTTGATGCAAAAATGACAAAACGGCTAGACGGAACAAGGCTACGGACAAACGCGATTTCGTGACATTATCGACCTATGCTATGATAACAATAGTAAAAATACAGTACCAATAATTGACGTAGAACACAAACTACGATATTATATTATGATATTACAATCATGTTCGCAACATATTATGTTCCCTACTGCACCCTCCACCGACCATTGTCCGGCTCGAGTTATTATGATAAATAATAACAATTTATTACGATATATCCTTCTACTATACTAAATAATCGTGTTGGCGCGGGAGTATGAAAAAAAAAATTGTCCTCGAGAAACATTTTTTTATTTTACCATTTCAACAAATACTGATTTCGTCCAACATTTTGACAAGAATTTAAGAAGCGATATTCGGCAGGTAGCGCGCTGTTTCTTTTACTTCTTAGTCCGTCATCGTTCGGTTAAATGTTTCATGTATTTTTGATTGTTTTCGTAACAGAAACGATTTACAAACATAAATATTAGTTATAATTTATTACACTTACTATCTACGTATTATAATTATTTATAACATTGTGATTGATAGCGCGCACAAGGTCGTGGTGGCGTATATAGATAAAAGAAACAAGTTCATTTCGCGTCCAAGTATAATGAATAAAAAAATTCAGTTACGGCAAATCGTCACGCGTGCGGTGTTTTTCTTTATCTGAACACGACGGAATTAGGTCACCGGCCTCAAGAATAATAACAACGACGCCACAGCAACTGCTCACCAACTCTCGCACATAATATATATATATAGAAATAATATATGTGATATAAAATGTACAATTGTTTACGCGTTTTGGGTTTTTTTTTTGGGGGGGGAGGGAGTTTTTTCGACACCATACCGTCAACCAACCACTCCTCCTTCCTCCACCGCCAAATAAAGGTATTTGCCAAATTCTGCAAAGCACTGTCCGTGTGTGTATGTGGGGTATACGCTTGACGTTAACCGGAAGTCCGACAAAGGTTGGATGCATCGATTTTCAGAAAAGTGGGAGTCGTTTTTTATTTATTTTCTCTGGCCCTCCACCAACCACCCCTCGCCACCGTCATGTATATAATATATTGTGTATATACATGTATTATTCCGTTTACGCGGAAAAACTATCGATAACTCGCAAGCCCGTCATCCTCCACCATACCAAGTCGTATATCCATAAAAATAAAACTATATTTTGAATCGCAACGTATGGAAATTATTATCGTCTGCCAGCCCACAAATACTACTGATCGTGTAAAAACATCCTTCCCACGCACATATTATTCATATTATACATATTGTCGTATAAGTCGTGTAAAGCAACTGAAATACTGATACTGTATACAACTAAATATTTATAGATTTCTGGATAGACTGCGAGAAAAGTGTGCGCGTGGTTCAAACCTCAAAATATAATAATATATTTGCGCGCGCGGTGATTGACTTGGGACGATGGGGAGTTAGGTTTTATAACAGTGCTACAATATTTTGATTTTTGATATACCTACCGCCGTTCGATGACGAAAATCAACAACACATTATTTCGTTTATATTATACAGAATATTATTATTAGTTATTATTATATTAAAGTTTCGACAACAATGCATTGTTTTTTTGAGTTTAATAGTATAGAAAATTTAATTCTTACAAATACCTCATGTAAATATGTAATTATACCAAAACGTCGTTTTTCGTTTCATAATATATGTGTGCATATATCATATATAGCAACACGACATTTGCATAATAGTTTTCCAGTAAATATTTAACCGTGCACCTATATAGTATACAATGTACGTATTTATGTATAGTAAATATAGTGTTGCACAATATATTTCTGCAGAGCATACTTATAACTGCAAACTATAGTTTGTTCGACTCAAAGGTTTCCGTTGTATGGACGCGAACAATAATTCATGATTCGCGTCAAAAAATTGTCATCAACGTAAATAATAATAAATATTAAACGTCGCGTTAAGTCTTTTTGCACTTTTATAATATATTTCTTGGAAACGGTAAATACAATAAAATAAAAAGCGTCGAATTTATTGCATTTTGCGAAAAACGAACATGATGAAAACATATCTAAGTAAAAATAAAGACTTATAAACTCAAACCGTAATCACAATGATTCGTACCACGAATAATTGCGGGAAAACTACATTGTTGACATTTATTTGAGGGGTATAATAACTACTAATATTTTAATAATTGCGTGTAATGTTATAATAGATCATTTTATTAATTTCGTCGTCAACCCATAAATAATCGCCCGGACAATATTATTAATAATCACTGTGATATATAGGGATGAGGAAGAGTTTTATTGTATATAGTGATGGCACAATTATTGACGATAAAAAAAAAAAGTTTTTTGGCTGAAATGTTGAACTGCGATTGGAAGGATATATGTAGGTATGCCGGTTATTACTGCTATTCGCAAACTATCATTCTGATGTTTTATCATGTTGGAATTTCACCACGCATTAAGTACATAATATATCTCATTATATGAAAGATAATCGATAACAGGGTGCTCCCTTATGTCGTAATTGTATTTTAGGCAGACAGGTACGTAGTCACGAGATGAGAACAATATACATCATTATAGGTACAGTGGAAATATGGAAACGCATAATAATCTGGTAAATGGTTCATGCCATAATATGATAATAATAATTATAATATCTATATACAATATGATGGAATTAATATAATATATTGAATATTTTTCGGGAGTGTAAAAAACGACAAACGATATAATTATTCGTCTTTTAGTAATAATAATAATTCGCTCGAACGCCCGAAATCGCGGCTATTATGATAATGTTACAGTATATTAGATTATTATATCACACAGAACCTATATATATATATATATTACAATATAGTCGCCCGATATCGGATAACACGGTTCACAACAACTGTATCAATATTATTATCACACTATGTATATAAATGTACATTATTATATATAATATAGCCAGTGCACAGTGTACCTGCAGCAGCAGCACCACCGGCTGCACACGCCTATATATTTATACATTACACATATATAACATATATATGTATAATGTATATACGTTCACCGCACGTCCGCACGTATCGATTTTCGAAATGATAGTAGAGGAAAAAAAATAACCGTCTGCGTTCCAGGAAGAAAAGTCGTGTCGTAGTAACGTGCCAGACAATATTGTTTGAATATAATATTTTAGGTGTGGAACGCGTACGATGCAGCTCGTTTTTGATTTATTTTTCGCGAAAAATTGTGCGCCGAAAGTGAAACTCAGCGATGACGAAAAATGTGTCACCGCATATTAATATACACGATATAATATTATATTTATTGCGCGTACCACATTATCGTGATGTTATCATTTTTAATTTTGATGGATTCCGTCCACTGAAAAAGCCAAAAACCATTTTATCACAAAGCAGTTAGCCATACAGAAAGTGTTGTTATAATCACAAAAAATAAGTTTATCCAAATTTAATACTTCATAAATAACTGTTGTAAGTACTCAAAATAATAACAAAGTAAAATAAGCCTTAAGTAGCATTTACAGCTAAAATAGGGTGTCGGGGTGGTATGCTTCTTTTTCAAAATTACCTAGGTAACATCATTAAATTTGAAATTTCAAAGGTATTTTAATTTGTATTAATAAAACTTTGATAGTTTGATCTTCAAACGAGTATGGGCGGGTACTCGAAGTGTTGATGAACACTAGGCCAACTATGGTTTCACTGTCCGTCCGAATGGTCAGACTTGTCTATATATTATTATTTTTGTTATTTTTATCGGAAATACTAAACACTATGACATGAACTGACAATAATAAATTCTTGTAAAATGAAATTACCTGATATTTTTGATTAAGCTGTTTGAAATTATTAAGATATTATGGACTTGGAGAGGACCGGGGGTGCGATTAAATGAAGGTTTCAACCTCCGTAGTAGTCGTGCCACTGGGAATAATAATCGTGTGGACACGATTATTAAAATAATATATACCTCTGCGCGGGACAAGAATCCAGCCCGGTCATGTGTGTGCTACCGAGCATTATATCGTTACAATATTATATCGATATAATACTGTAACAGCGGTACAGTTGTTCGCTGGACCGCGACACCGTCAAGCCGCATCGGTGATAGTTTGTGCGTGCGCGCGCTCGTAATATCTGGTACACCGTTTGACCGGAAAGACACGGACGCGTCTCGGCGAAAAAAAAAAAATCGAACCCGATCACAGTCGATCGTGTGCTAGTGCTATATTATGCTCGCCGGAAACGGGGGAAAATCGTTCTGCGTGTCGTTTTCACGGACGAGCGGAAACACGACATTATGGAAAATGACGTCGAAAGAGAAATTCCTCCGTGGTAAAAATAAGAAAAAGAAATGCGACTCGCGATAATATTTCTGAGCGGAAATTGTTCTCGTCTTTTTCGCGTATAAATATATATATATATATATATATACGGTGCGCGCAGACGGTGTAATTATAATGGGAAACTTAATTTTTTTCTCCGCGACGACGACGCAGGTACAGAGTTCGTAATTTATTCGCCAGTTAACACACGCGTACGCCGTAAAGTTATAAAGAGAGTATAAAAAGGAGAACGACGTCGTCAGTCGGTGGCCGGGGCGGGCGGTGGCGAGTGGCAGAGTAGACGCGAGTCTCGCTCGCGCCAAAGAGACCGGCTGGCTGGTGTGTGCAGTTTCGGGTGAAAGCAGCGGCCCTCCGCCTCGCACTCCGCCGACGCCGCGTTACGATTGGTGCAGTACGCGGCGCATAATTCGGAGAAAGTGTTTCTTTACGAGAGGAGAGAAAAAAATATAATATACAAACCCGACGAGCGGCGGCGGCGGCGGCGGCGGCGGCGACGGCGACAGCGTTCGACATTCGTCCCTACCGGTGTACACGATGACGAGGAGGCGCAGGTGGAGGAAGATGTAATGGAGGTGGTTGTGGCGGACGAGTAGGCGGCGGCAATGGTGTGGTGGTGGTGGTGGTGGTGTTCGTTGGGGCCTATTGCCGGGTGATATAGAAACCACTGCCGCCGCCGCTGCTGCTGCTGCTGTTGCCACGTGTATGGAGTGAACGAACGGTGCGCGCGACGAGAGGGGAACACCGACAGTAACGACTCGGCCGCCGCCGTTCATACGAACGCACAAAACGCATTACGCGACTGTAATATTATTGTTATTGCTAAGCATACGATATAACGTAATATCATAATATACACTCACTGTATATATGAATGATATTATACGCGGGACTGGCCAAGATATTATATATATCCATAACCCATATATATTATATATTATATATACATACACGCACGTGTATTTTAAATCATACTCTGCGGTCTAAAAGTACCTATATACGACACGAGTTTAAGATGTATAATTACTTTGATAATTTTTAAAAATACGCACCGACGTATTTTTAGTTTAAATAAATATTTATCGACCTGTTTGAGACCGTACCTCTTGATATTAAAATATTAAATTCTATACTCGAATAAAATAAGCAGACGCGACAATTGTCACATTCATAGGGAAAACGTGAAAACGCAGTTTATTTATAGTAGATCATAATATCTACTATATTGTCGATTTATTAATAATAATAATCGTAAGAGTTTATAACATAAATACACACTCGTTCAATGCGTGTTCAGACGGTACATATGTGTGCACGTAGGCTGGTACATAATATATTATTATATAAAATATAAAAACAATAACAATGATAATCATTAGTACCGACGTTAGATTTGTGGTCAGTAGTGGGCACCTATAACAAGGATATTTATTTTCCAAAAAAAGAATTTCTATATCTTACGGATAAGTTTTCCGTAGTTGGGGGTTGAGCACTTTTGAAAAAGGTTTTTTTTATCAATATGAAGATGCATTTGGTTTAAAAGTCTAAATTTATAATTTTTATTAATTTAATAGTACCTACTTTACTATTTGTTGGAAGACTGTTGTTATAATAACTGTAGTTTTGAGTTCGCTAGTGCAATTAATGGTGATGTCGAACAGACTACCGTGTATCACTATATAATATTACATATAATTTAAACGGGACAGAAAAGTGTCGATTGTGTATATTTTATGTTGGTTAATTCTGTAACATTTAATTTATAATATGAAGGGCGTAACGAGGGTGTAGTAGCTAGGGTGTCTGTACGAAAATCGTAATCGGACGCTTACTGTTTAGCGAGAAAAACGCATTTTTTCTCTTCTCGCGGAGGCGTTATTATTCTTGTCGCCGTCGTTAATACGAAAATATTCCCTTACTTCACGCAAAACGTCATCGATCGACTTCACGCCGCCCCCGCGTTTCGATTTTAATAGAGCATAGTATAATAATAATAAAAATCGTGCGCCGTTTGTTGTTCTCGGTCGTTTAAAATCGATTCGTTCGTTCGTCGAAGAAATTTTTTTAAAAAACAGTATATTTAACGGTGCTGGGAACATGAAACCGATTCGTTCCGGGACCATCAAGTGTCAGTTCAAGTAACACTATTTTTCACGAAAACTTAATATGACCTTTGGGATGTTGCGTATAATATAGACTCTGTCTCAGATCCCGGAAATTCCGTGAGATTTGCAAATATGTTATCAGTCACGGACAATTTGTTTTATCAATGCGCATGCGCCGAGACTTCAATCCTTAAATACCCAGTATGCAATATCTCGAACTATAAATAATTCAAGTGTGGCGCAGTGATACTTTATTCATACCTGGTAATTCTCGATGTGTGGGGCCAATACTCTCACCGGATAAAATTAATTTTTGCTCTTTTTTTGCTGGCAGTAGGTGTACTTAGAAAACAATATTGATGAAATCCGAGGTCCACTCGAGGTGGTTTTACATAACAAGTCGAGGAATATTTTTTGATTTTAATATCTGAGGGAGTGACCACGCTGGCAGTAATAAGTGTACCTACTTAGAAAACGATAATCAATAATGATGAAAAACCTTTTTTACTTGTCTTTTAATAAACACAGTCAAAAAAAATTCAAGTCTCGGCGCATGTATATTGATAACATGAATTGTCTGGAACTGATAACATATTTGCAAATCTCATGGAATTTCCGGGACCTGAAACAGAGCCTATAATATAATGCAAGCAGACGACGGCGTAAAATGATAGGTGTTCGTTATTGGATACGAGGAAATGGATAGACAATATATATTTTATCAGTATACATTACAATATAGATGCGTTATCGGAATAATTATATGTTGATGATTTCATTATTATTCATATATATATGCTACATTAAATACATTATTACTGGACAACACCATATTGTTATATGAGTGGTGGAAAATTGCAATTGCGGTATTCGCGTGTGTGTTATATAGTTTATAAGGTGCACAATACCGAATAATGATATTATTATATGGATTTTCATTATTCAATGGCCATGTGTTCCGTTAATATATACAGACTTTAAGATTCTGGAAACAATCATGTTGGTTAGACGAATATAAATAAAATATAAATTATTTAAATTAATTTTAAAACAAAACAAATATTAATATTTTTATATAACAGACAAAATTCGTGGTTGGTATATCTGTATAAAAATATTGTACCTCGCGCGTCACAATATAAATGCAATTCAAAGAACTCAAATCAAACTCAACTCACTCGACAAATTTAAACGAGTCTCTTATTATACTGTAGTGTTATGGACGGTCAACGCAATGCACACGAATATCGCATAATATTAAATAAAATACATTTATATTGTGTGTTTATTTATACCAAGTGTTAAAATATATATTCATTTTTTCATTCTTGAAATTTAAATTATTGTTATAACTTATAGCCACAAAAAACTTTTCCACGCCACTTTTATTTATACGATCCTAATTCTCGTGCTTCTTTTCATGGCAAAGTTCACAAGTACGACGAGTTGCGAATCTTTTCTTGCGTTCCGTGTGCACGCTGTCAGCTTTTATAAAGCATTATTGCTTTCATAAATACAACAATACATTATTATATCGATCGTCCGACAACAGCGCACAAACTGCTTTATAACGCTGCTGACGAATTTTAATTTTGTATTCTTATACATTGTTAAATTACTGAGTGTATCGTTTAAAATAATGCAGTTTGTTATTTTATTTTCGCACCAATACGATTTTCGTGCGATGGCCGGCCATTCAGTGAGTAAAAATTATCATGGTTTCTATCATAAGACCATATAATATTATCATAATTAATTATTATTATTTATAAGGTTCCTAAATTTGTTAGTATTATGACAAGCACAAAGCAAGGTTAGGTTAGCAAGCGTTATAAATAGCAATTTAAACATAATTATGGTAAACAAGTTGTGATCCGAAAACAGTTTCATAGTTTTTATTAAAAAATATGGTCAACGGGTTGATATTTGTGATGGGTGTTTACAAATAGTTTTTTTTGTAGAGATACAACTAATTCAGGATAGTTCCTAAGTGTATTTTGACCATCGGTATTCGACAGTTAAAACCATAATTTGGCTTATAGGTACACGCAGTACTCAGTATATTAAAGTGTGATTCAAACACGATTTCTCGAAATATCAACGACGAAAAATGAGCAATAAATTACGATGAAAGTTCAATAATATTTTATGATAGTCGTAAGATGCAGAGTAATCGAACGATGTTTTTAATATTATAGTTTATTTGTATGCTCCCTTCAAAGGGAATTTTTGAGAAATTTACATTTTACCTCTTCTAACCTATTTGATTATAAAATCTATGTTTACAGAAATTTTTATGTTAAAATCTTAAAAAATTTCTAAAAAAAAATGGTTTACTTGTCAAAAAAATAATTACTTTTACTAAAAAAATTTGATATTTAATTGTTGACTGCATTTTTTATCTAGTATGGAAAATGTTACTTTAAACCGCAGTATAAGCGTACCGTTAGTATCTATTTATATACGCAAAATGTATGTAGGCACATAATATTCTACTTATTATGGACTATATGCTTTCAAACAAATTTCTCTCTTTCATTATTCAATACATAATATATCATAATATTTATGATCCGTATAAGTATGTCATATTATAATATTGTAAAAACATTAAGCCGGGCACAAGCACCAAAACCAATGCAGTGGGAAAAAAAACTACCTGCATGACCACTGTAATAACCTGGCCGCTCGTTTCACATTGCTTTGGTAGACACCCGGCCTAAGTATTATGTAGTTGACACAATTAATTGAAATATAAACAAACTAAAATATGTATTTCTACGGACTGCGGTAAGTGGTGATAACTAACGATGTGTAATTATTATGTAGGGCGACGGCATTTGTTGGAGCCGGAATTACACGATTCAGATAATCGACGACCGTGATGATGATGCACGACACCGCAAACGCATAATACAATGTTCACCAATCGTTTATAACGTCATCTTGCCAACAACGCGTAAAACCTGAGTATAGATATATATACCACGACTATTGTCGTCCTGCAAAAACGATGTGTGCATCGAAGAAATTCTAAACTTTCGTTTCGAGAATAATTTATTACGCTCCCAGACGTTCCTCGGACGAACTGCGTAAATTCGTGCGCGCTGGTCAATCTGGTCGGTCGTTGTAGTACACTACCACACTACCACAGCACTGTTTGGTGTTTACAATAATAATGTTATACAGTTTCACTTTCGCGGAATGGATAGAAAACAACTTTTACACGGCTGCGCGGCGTGTATTCTTCTTTCGTCCGTTGGCTCCGATCGTTATTATTATTAAATGTATACCTGCCTACGCGTGCAATATATATATAAAAATAATATGGTATTATTATTAGTAGGTACCACGAGTCGACGACGGGAAAACTAGTCGCTTTCAAAAATACTTAAATACTTTAGCTACACCGAACACTACGCGGCAGTGAAAACAACGCTATACGAATAATATTAACAACAATTATTGTAATAATGAATTGTCAACATAATGCCGTTTCCGACGAACAGCCGCATATATAGACATAAAAAATGAAGTTGGGCAGATGTGATATTGTATCAATAATGAATTGCATCCATTAATGCATATGGTTATTGGCCATAAACTAATTTACCTATTTTACATTGTTATAGCGTAGGTAGTATTGTAATCACTGGTAGTGTTGTTATATGCATGTTAGGTATACATTTTTAAATAACAATGTAATATATGTTTTAAGTTTAATATATAATGTAATAATGCAATGTGTGTTTGATAAAACTATACAATTGAAATGTTTTGGACGTGGACATTTTTTCTGAATATCCTTTTTGGGATCAGTTGAGACGCAACTTATTTCAAGTTTTACCCCTCCCCCCTCCCATATATTAAAATATTGGTATAAGGATGTTTGCATTATTCTCATCGCCT
>JACXSJ010000222.1:0-10872 GCA_014851325.1 Pentalonia nigronervosa
CAGCCCCATACCATTATAGATCCTCCACCATGTTTTACGGTGGGGGTTATTAGATGTTGTTTGAAGGCTTCTCCTTGTTTTCTCCAAACGTATTTTCTTCTTCTGTTTGAATTTAGTTCAAATTTTGATTCATCACTCCAAATAATAGATTCCCAGAAGTCAATTGGTTTTTTATAATGTTCTTTTGCAAAATTTAAACATTTACGAGCATTAATTTTCGAAATGTGTGGTTTTTTTCTTGATATTCGACCATATAATTCAGCTTCATATAATCGAGATTTAATTTGAGTGATCCCTATTGGTAAATTTAGGTCTACTTTTAGCTGCTTGGCATTTATAAATGGGTTTTTTTTTGCTTCTCTAACGATTGCCCTATCTTGACGGGAAGTCGTTTTCCTTTTTCTACCCGTTCTGACTAAATTTTCGGGCTTTCCCGTACTTTCTATTTTTTTTTTATAAATTTTTCGGACACCTTCCTTTGTAATATTAAATTCTGTGGCAATTTTTTGCCCTCTTTTCTTTGATTATATATTAATAATCTTTAGGAATCAGTTAATTCTCGTGTTTTAGGCATGCTACAAGTAACCAATACTTTAAAATAACCGACATAGCAAGAACACATTTGTAAAAGAAACTAAATACATTATAAAGTTAATAAATGTACGTTAAATAGAAAAATTTTATAGTTAAAATAAAAATTTCTTTTCGTCAACTTACTTTCCGATGGATCAAATTTCAGAAATATTTTTGCGAATTCACTAGTAAAAGATTGTATGTAATGCTTTCACTTCGATACTTATTGGTGTACTGAGGCATTACTTACACATAATGTAAACAATAGCAGAATGGGCGGATCGATTAGTAGAAGTGTTTATATTATGGAAAAACACTGTCAGGACCAGGAATGCATTAGTGTCAACATAAATACCGACGCGACTGTATGTCTTACAAAATATTTTGTACATGTGTATTTTTTTTCTTTTTTTTCTATATAATTTATATCTTGAGTATATTAATATAAAATATGTTTTATACTAATAAAAAGCTTTTATAGGTCGAAAAAAAGTTCAAACTTGTGGCTAACCTTTACCAGTGAACCACATCACACTTTTTGGGAAATACTATGTATTACGTATTATATGAAATGGGTTAAAAATTAATTTATCTGAACATTCTATAATACTAAAATGTACAGGTTATCAAAATTATATAACACCAATACATATCACACAATGACAATACAAAATTACCAAATGATAATATAACACTTTTTTAAATAATATTAAATTAGATCAAAATACTTAAAGATACTTCAAGATAACACTTGAAATTTGTACTTCAATTTTTGATAAAAATTAATTTAGTATTGAATAGTAAAAACTGATTTGACAACCATTATACCTTTAAAATAACAAAAATTATATGAAACTTAGTATTATTTATATTAGTTTTTATAAGTAGTCTATATAAGTAGAACTATCTTATCCATTTATTTTATGTACTTATGGGCAGTTAGTTATATAAAATATTATAACATTTTTAAGTGGTATACCTTCTTTTGGGCGATCTAATTTTGGTATTTTAAAAACAATTTTCAGAACAATCCATTTTTTCCATAGAACTCTTGCTGCTTGAACTAATGATGATAAATTGTTTACATCTGGTAATAATTTATCAACCTCTTGCTCATGTTCCTTAATTTGTGTTATTGGGTACTCTAAACTAAAAATTAAATAGGTATCAAAATATGAACACAAAAAAATAATGTTTCTTACGTATTTAACCCAGGACAACAATAATCAATAAATATTTTAAAATAAATGTCATATACTTAAAAAATAATATAAACTTTGTCGAGGAAATAGCTACTATATACAATAATAATTATAATTACTTTTCAATAACTTCTTTTGTGTTTAATGGAATATTAGCCCATTGAGCAATAATATCTAATACTTTTGATTTAGTTATTGTATTTCTGTTAGAAATAGGAAGGTCTGAAAGTGTTTTAACAATCTAAAATATAAAATAATACAATGTTTAATAATACATTTAATTTTATTCTCTATATATGTTAATAAAACTATTTACTTCTAATTTTAAGCTTTCGTTGTTATTTGAAGTCATCCAACTATGTATTATATTTAATCCATTAAAATTCATAAATAACCTCTTACAATTTAAATCATTATCTCGAATAAATTTCAAAATATGTGATCTACTCATTGAGTCTGTGATATGAACCATTAACTTATTTAAATTTAATGTTGAACTCTCTAAGTCAGAACGATTTTTATTTTTTAATTTACTGATATCCGTTAATTGTTGATCAAGCTATAAAAAAAAAATAATAATCTTCACATTATTTATACAGATGTTTGATTCTAATGTACCTGTCGTAGACGTTTTTGATCTTTGTTGGTGATTTTTTTTTTATTTCTTTTTTTTTTTTCCTGACTTGCATCTAGTTTAACAATTGACGTGTCATCTTCTTGTTCATCACTATCTTCAGAACTGCTTTGATCTCCTGTTCTAGACTTTTTGCTTATAAACCCACGACATTTTGATGAACCACAATAACACTTTTGTTGTGCAGCATCACTAGATAATAATAATAATAATAATAATAATAATAGTTTACATAAATTAAAGGCAGTAAAATAATAAGTAATACCCAAATATTTCAAAACTATAATCAAAAGTTAATTCTTCTCCTTTTTTTATTGCCTGTTTGCTAAAAAAACCCATTCGAGATTCACCTAACACATTCCACTGAAATATATTTTAAAAATTAATTGTTTTCCTTATGTTTAAGTTATTAAAATGGTATGAGTATACTTTTTCTGCAACACAGTTTGGTTCACAGCTATGGTTTATGAATCTTGTAATATTTCCCTTTTGTGTAGCATCGATTATTTCATCATGTTTTAATTGCACCATATAATTGTTATTCATATACAATTTTTTTTTCATTCTCTTTATCATTTCATCTTGATCAATAACTTCTCCCATATATTCATCAACAAATGTTCCACTACACAAAATATTAACAACAATTAATATTTTATAATACCAATTTATAACTATTAACTAAACTAAACTATTTTTCAAAAGTAATTAATTTAAAAAAGCATGACATAACATGTAAATAAAATACAGGTGAATATTTTATAAATAATTTTTAATTAGAACTTGATTTCCTCTTTTATTAATTAATAATAATAACATAATTAATAGGTACAATTAAATGATTAACTTAACAGTATTAAAATTAGAGTACTTATATATTATACTCATTTCAAAATCAGTGGCACACACTCAAAAATAGTTTAACATATTGATAGGAAAATATACCATTAACCTCTATTAAATCGTTTTGAAAAACAGAAATGCAGGGACACTCACTTAATTAAAATCTTCTAAACCTTGTTAATGATTATAACTATAATATTAATAATATATTAAATACAATATAGTAAATTTTAAATTCTGAATGGATCAATGAATATATTGTTTTTCTAATATATATTTTGTGTCTGTCATCGCCTTTTTTGAACAGTAAAAATACTTTGATTTTCTATTACAGCACCTTTTCTTGTAAGAAAGTAAATCTAATTAATTCTTAAGGCAGATAAAATTAATAAACTCCTTTTTAATTTTCAAAAGTGCAGAAAAAAACATTAATTTTTTAATAAAAACGATTTAGTTTTTATGGTTACTCAAAAACTGTAAATACTAAAATAATGTTATCAAATGTTTATATAACCATTTTCCATTCGTTATAAAATTATTGATAAGTACAAATTTTTAAACTACATGATGCTCTAGATAATATTCTGATATTTCAATTTAAAAATAGACCAATTTACTCTAATATTAAAAATAATAGAGTAAAATTAATTCTTCTGAATGTTAAATTTGATCTATTATGCATTAGAAAGATGGAGAGAACACATGCGAGTTTGATGTCCTTTTAATATAATAAAATATTAATCTAAGATATTTATAGATTACTATTTTAATTCAAATTAATATAATTGTACAACTTATTACCTTGGGATATCTTCAAGTGCAAAAACACCATAACCTTTATTTGCAGTTTTGACAATTTTGGTACGTTTGAATTGTTTATTTTGAAATTGCTTGTTTGTACACAGTGACTTTAATACACAAGCTTTTCCACTTAAAAAATAAGATTTTTTTTTAAATTAAAATATTAACTTCTTAAACATATAAATTATTTTTAATTTGATTTACCATTCAATATTCAATAAACGATTTAAACATTCTGTAGCACAGCCAGGTTTTTTATCAATCCAGTCTTTTCTTGTATATTTACAATGACATTTATAAGTGTCAGAATTAATAGTTCTCCTAAAAAAAAAAACATTATTAGTCCAAGACATAACTAAGAAATTGTTGCACAACAATGATAATATGGAACTTTCTTAAAATAAAACACAAAACAATTCAATAACCAGTTAAGAGGATTTGTTGAAAATGCTTATAGCTGGTATTTGATATTATATAACATAATCTGAGGTCATTAACAGAATGCTACCCATGCTTTTGTTGTCTTCATCTTACAAATGTACAACATAGCAAATATTTGTTTACTAATTTTGATTGTGTGTAGTTAGTTTTGATATTAGAGTGAACTTAACCCATTATCAAATTTTTAGATAACAACATTAACTGTGATAAGTATTAGCTTTTTTCGATATTTTAATTTTTAAGTGATATGAGCATTTTTAATTAATGATATTTCACATACCCACATCTACTTGCTTGAAAATTAAAATATCATAAAAAATCTGATGCTTAAGCATAATATTCTTATCTTAAAGTTTGATGATAGATCAATTCAGTCTAATATCAAAACTAATAGCACACAATTGAAACTAATGAATAAAAATTTGTGATGTCATATGTTTGTCAGACAGAAACAACAAACACAATATGTGTAGCGTTCACTTAACCCACAGACCATGTTATATAGCAATACTTCCCAAGCTATGTGTTGTGGCTCACATAGGAGCCTGTAAAATATTTGTTAATTAATTTATTTTATTTTATCTACTTTTAAATGTGTTTATGAAAAAAACATAATTATTTTTGAATTATCAAAATTGAATATTGTTTATTTAATAATAAAATAAAATTAATAATTATGCACCGAAGAAGCATATCTCACTTAAGACTTAATCGACAATGTTGATAATCCATCAAATGTATAAAAAACCATATATTATATATTTACTATTTATTTAATCTGTATTCTTAGTATGAATCTAACAGGCAAAATTTTAATTTTAGACTTTAGTAGGTACATAGTTCAAAAAAAATATATCCTTATATTTTAATGATTTGATGGTAAAAAAAAATTTACATCTTAAGGTGCCATAACAATTTTTCATTAAATTCACGAGCCTGCATTAAAAAAAGTTTATAATATATAATATCAAATACTAGCTATTAAGGACTTTTAGTTAATATTTAAAAAATTATGTAATAATTACCTTGGTTTTAGTCTTCGTAGTTCTTGCGCTTCCGCTGGTGTATACTCACTCATTTTTTTCCTAAAATAATATTTAATTATTGATAAAAATAAAATATATTTTGAAAGATAGTTGAAAACTATAGATACCAAATAAAATTTTACATGGCTAACAATGTTTTAAAAAAATATATAAAATGTTTACCTATGAGGCCTGAATACATTGTTCGTTATTAACACGAAGTTCAATTGTTTTAATTTTTTATCCAACTCTGGGTCATTTGCTCTAACTTCTGCTAAATTTCTTTCATTTTCTTTTCGAATTTCATCAGCTATCAATAAAAAGTCAATTTTTGAATTTTCAGATGATAATAAATATTCTTCCTCTAACATATCAGTATCCTTAACTTTGTTATTTAATCTTTTAGATCGTCTAATCTTGCCTTCAGATTCCTCTGGTTCACTTTCAGAATTTTTCAAATCGCTTATATTTGGAGGTTTTTGGAATGATGGTAGATCATTAGTAGAACACAATTTATTTAAATTATCTAAACTTTTAGACATATGATTTGTTTTTTCTTTTAGTTGTTCATTTTGCTGTAAGGGCACACTATTAGACCGGTAATGACAGTTACATCTATTAGTTGGAATTTCATTTATTAAACTCTTATCCGAAACAGAATCTGACTCCAAATCCAAATCTGATTCCATCTCATAATTTTCTTCTGAATCATATTCTTGTTGATAAACTAGATATCGCCAGATAACTGTATCTAAAAATAAACAATTAGGAAAGCTTCTGCTACGTTTCAATTTTGATCTAAATTTCTTAAGCAATTTATCTTGTATCATCCTTTCAGCCTGTATATTTGGTCCACTTTCTAAATAAGAAAGACTTTTCCAAGATTTCAGTAATTGGAAATCTTCATTTATAATATTTGTTTTTTTTTGAGAGTTGTAAATAAAATTTTCATTAAGAGAATTTCTCCGTTCTCTTATTTTAATGGACTCATTAACACTATTTGATCTACTTCGTTTAGGCACTAGATTCCAATCTACATTTTCAAGTTCAGAGAATACATTTTGTTCATTTTCACTTGAAAATTCATTAAATTGAATTCTTGTAACAAAATCATCAACATCATGCATTTCTTCTGCATTTAATATATTATGTTCTTCTAAGATATTATCACATATAGTGTTTTCTTGAACATTGAACGTGTCACTTACTTTTAAAAGATTATCATGTATAATGTTTTCTTGTACATTAGACGTGTCACGTTCTTCTAAAAGATCATCACGTGTAATGTTTTTTTTAACATTTAATGTATTATGTCCTTCCAAAGTAAACAGTCGTGTATTTTCTGGTACATATACACGTGATAAAGTTATACACTTGAAATCATTACCATCGTGTGGATGTATTATGACTGGTGAAAATGGTCTGTCATCAGTTTCAGGACTGTTTTCATTTACTTCCGATTCATTAAAACTTGGAAAGTGTTTATTAAATTGTTGTTTAGTTAAAGATTTTATTGTTTTACTAGTAGACACTTGTGAAGGGAAAATTTTATTGGATTTGGTCAAATTTGAATCATTAGAATCTTCATTTTTTAATTTAACACTTTTCAATTTTGTTGTACGCTGCTTTTTAACAACTGTAAAATTTTGTTTTGTTCTTTTTCGTTTTTTTGGTGCAGCTTCAGACACAATTGGTGGTATTTGAATAGTGGTTGATGTGATTTGATTTTTTTTTGGTCTACCTCTACCTCTTTTTATAACTTTTGGTTCATCAGTATTTTCAGGTTTCATATCAGCAATTAAATTAGTCTTAACTGGATCTTGATTACCAATATTTGAATTAATTTTTGCTGTATTATTGATAATATTATTACTTATCTTTTTTGGACGACCTCTTTTCCTTTTTACTTGTACAGAGTTATCATCCAATTTGTGTACAACAACACGACATTGATTTTGAAAGTTTAATTTAGAGTCGCTTTTTTTATTAGTGTTTCTAGTGTCATTTGTCTGTTCATTATTTTGATTAATTATACCATTTGCAGGTGAAACATCCATTTTAAATACCTCATTCATTTTTGCAGATTTAGATGAATTATTTATAGGTAGAGTATTTTTAGTAGTAGAATTTTCTAATGCTAATTCCATTTGACTTTTACGGGTCCATTGAGATTTAACTTTCACCGGTTTATTATAATTATCAATTTTTGGTACAAAGTTAATTAAATTAACAGTAGAAAAATTGTGTAATTTATAAGATGAAGTTATGTTTTTATCAATTGTGTGAGTTTTAGTTAAATATTCTTTAAGTCTTTGTTTTCTAGTTGGTAGACTTAATTTAAAATCAGTAGAGTGGTTTTTATCTATCAATTCTATACTAGAAGATAAATTTCTTTTATTTGATGGTTTTTCAACTTGTTTGTTAAAATGTCTCATTAAACTTTTATTTTCTATGTAAGATTCATCCATATTATTTACATAAATCCTAAAACAAATAATAATAATAATAAATTAGTTGGGTAATCGTTAAACATATAATAATGTAATCTATCAACAATAAGTTATGATTAAAAGAACATATAAATACAATATTATATAAACAAAATTCATAGGCAATTATATAATTAACTAATGTCTAAGTATTTTTTTGTCACTTAATTTAAACCACGGATTATGAATCTGTGATACTTTTACAAAAACTTTTATTTAGTTCAGAAAGAACCAACATATTTAAAAAATATTATCATGTTATGTTTACAAAATTCCAATATTAGAAATACATTAATATGTTGTATAGAGATTTGTGAGTAAAATAAAAATGTATTCATTTTACAATGATGTTTTTTTTTTGTATGTATCTATCATCAGCATTTAAGACAAAAAAAAATACATCAATTTTCTTTATCAGCATTTTTTTTGGTAGAAAAATATACTTAGTTGGTAATGTGGCCTAAAGTCTTAGGAGAGTCAAAAATAACAAAAAAAATTGTAGTAGTTTTAAAAAAAGTTTAGATAAACCAAAAAAAAAAAAAAAAATGTACGAGATTTTTATGCCAAATTAGTTTTTGATAAAATTGGTTATGTTTTATGGTGCAACTCTAAAGAAAATAACAGTAGATACATAAATAGTAGAAATTAGATATTTAAACAAAGATCAACAATTTTGGTTATTTTATTGTAAGTACCTATTTTTAAAATATTAAAATATTTTTCATTGATACTTGAAACTTTAAAAGTACATTATTTTTTTGTTTTACTCACAATGGCAACTCAAAAGTGTTAAAAATAAAACAAATTATGAACTATACTTAATACACTATTAATAGTTTTTATCATTTTGAATATTTGGTCAAGAATAAACATAGATAATTAAATTAATATTATAGCCCACCAAAATGTCTTTATTATTTATCGTATAATCAGGGTCCGAGAAAACTGTGACCAACATTATCCATTTGGTTAAGATACCTATTTGATTAGAGACAAAAAAACTGAACAATTTTATCCTTCTTAATCAAATAAAATTTTTTTGCTGTGATGAGAAAATTATAACTCGATAATTAACAAAATATATGATTTTTTATGAACAATAATGCAAAATGTGAAAAATGGACTGAATATTCTCCAATCTCCAAAATATGCTTTAATATGCAAAATAAATTATTTTCTACAAAATCTATATATATCGTCCACATTTTTCACCTTCGTTGTGCTACATATAGCCAATAAATATTTGTAAAAACCTAAAAATCTACTCTCTTTAGTAATGTCTAATAGTAAAATAAAATACTTTAATAGCAATAATATAATAAAATGTACTTAGTAATGTCGGCTAACTGATGGTCTTAGATCAGAATCATTTTTCATATACAATGATTTCATAAAATTGAATTCAAATTGAACATATAACATATCCATTACAGCAAACATTTCAAACTCAATGTATTAACTGAGCCAAATGTATTGAACAGTTTACTATGCGGGTCGCATACAATTTATTTAATTATTCGATTACAATTTATCAAAAGATAAGACAGAAAATCAACATAATATATTATTATACATCTCTCTAACATAATTGTGACACAAAATGAAAATGAAAAATTTTTTTTATAAATATAATTATTATTACCAATTGTCCATTAATATTGGTAATCTCGGGTCATAAAAAAATGAGAGATGGGTCGTGTATTAGATATGCCTACATTATAGTGACTCATAAAATACTCAATCCAAGACAAATGGATGTAACCATTTGGATGAAGGGAAAATTGTCATCAATCAACAAAAAAATATTAAAAGCAAAAATTAAAAAATTAAAACACAATGTCAAAAAAAGTATTACAATTCTTTATCTAAATAATTTTTAATCATCAGCAAGAAAGAATTTGATTGAATACAAATTCACTTTATTCTTTCATAATATATTCAGAATATATTTCATATTTTCAATATTACAATTTGATTTAGACTATCCATTGCCTATCATTGATATTAATTTAATTTTAATTTATTATTAAGCATAAAAAGTGCTTTCTTTATAAAACAAACTTAGTATTATTATTATCCAATTAGACGATTGATCATTATAGTACCTAATATTGGCATTTACTAAATTTTAAAAAAATATGTTATAATAGTGTTTTTTAAATACTTACAACACTGATAATTAATAATATGAAATTAAATAATGAATTTTCTAGTTTTTAGTACTTTGTATGATGTCCAATAAAAATACCTGAATACTATAATATAATTAAATATTATGTAGAAATATGAGTTTATAAATACAAATAAATATAAATGCTGAATAATTAAAAATTTCTATTGAAGACAACTTTGTTAAACTATTGATAACTATTATTTGTTTTAATTGATTGATAATCATTATTTTTTAACTGCTTTAGGTCCTGTATTTAATATGTAAGTAATTACTTATAACTAGGGTAATATTATAAAGCTGCAGATTTTGTAATTTTGAACCTATTAATTTTAGAAACTACTGGACTGATTTCAATAAAAATTATATCAATAATTTCTTTGAGACTCTCAGGGGAGGGGGGGTTTGTAACTTATGTTTTTACCTCATACATGAATTTTGTTTTGGATTACAAAAATTAATTAATTTTAATATTGTTTATTGACTTGTTATTGGTTACAAAAACAAAATTCGACATTGATAGATATAGTCTAGCAAACTGCAAGGCCATACTATATGGGATTTATTACAAATAAAATAATAGTTAATTTATTGTTTATTATTCAAATGTACAACAAAAGGCAATGTCCTCATGTCTGTTGCTTAAAGATTCAAAAACTAATCAACTGATTTAAGCTTAAGTTTCAGAGATTAT
>JACXSJ010000223.1:0-31679 GCA_014851325.1 Pentalonia nigronervosa
CATGGGTTCCTAAAGAGGACGTTGCAAGAGATCTAAGTGCTGCGGACAGCGAACTAGAAGGCTTAGATGTTGTCCTCAGGGACAACCCAGGCGGAGTGCGGGTGGCTCGGATGGATGTTCCCATGAATGCGGCATTACGTCTTCATGAAGGTCGGACAGTGAGGATTGGTTGGGCCGTTTGTCGGGTGAAGCTCCTGGAGAGATCAATGAAGAAATGCTTCAGATGCCAGGGTTCCGGCCAAATTGCTGCAACTTGCGTTGCACCTGCAGCGGCAAAAAAGTGCCATAGGTGCAAGATGGAGGGCCATTTGGTTAAAGACTGCCAAGGACAAAGACATCAGGAAGAAACTTAATTCATATTAGTTAAGTTTTTTTATTAATGTGGGCCGAAGGCCAATTTTGAGGGGGTAGATCCCCTCAATGTGCTGTAGTAAAGTTTTGTGTTTTTGTTGATATTTTACACAATAAATGATGTGGCCAGGAGGAAGTATTGCTTCACGGCATTTCCCTCCTGGTTACGATATCGTTTTTAAAAAAAAAAAAAAAAAGTCGAATCTTTAACAAAGTTATTCAAAATATCGAAAAATTGAAAATAATTTTGTAATTAATGTTTAATATGTATAATTAAGGAATGAAAATGTAAAACAAGGTGTAACACGATTAATTGATATTGTAACCAAAAATTAAGTTTACTTTATTTTTTTTTATATATTTTTTAAGTACAAATTTGAATATTTAAACGAAGAATAAAGTTGATATAGTTATTTCTTTGTGAAAAAAAACAATTATTTGTTGACATTTGAATTTTGTAAAGTATATTATAAGATATTATACACACAATGACATTTTCAAATAAAATGTTTATGAAAATATAAATAAATATAAATATTTTAATAGCAGTTAATTAAGTATAATTAGGGATCGTGCTGTTATAAAACCATTTCTGCATAGAATATTTTTTTGTATTCAATGATTTTGTATTATTAAAATCAAATTCAACACATCGGTGACTTCTCTATACTGTATTCGGAATAAGATCGTACCTCGGCGGTGACCAGTTTTCGTCCGCGACGGTCAGATGCTTCTCCCATCTAGTAAAACAACGGTTCGGAATTCTGATCGTGTATTCTCGTCGATTCGGTCGATAATGCTGCGCGTGCGAAAGTACTAAATTGTTTACGCGCGCTAATGTACAATTTGAATTACATGCTCTGGAGCCCTGCATTCGTTACTTCCCTGGTTAACCTACATTATCTTCGTTTGTTTTTTTTATTTTGCTATATTATTGTAAAACAATTTACATTTTACAAACTTATCATGAGTGGTCACGAAGACGTTCATGAAAGGGTCGACGTAGCGGAAACAATATCTCCAAAAAGAAGAAATAAAAATGGAAAAGTGAGTAGAATATTCTAAATTATAATAACATTTGCTGTTTATAATGAAGAATTAAATAATTTTTATTTGATTCAAATTGTAAATATAAGTTATTATATATCAATAGGAATTTTTATTGCAATTATTGTTGTAATTATTCAATGTATGATTAACATTCAAATCCTTTTTGCTTTAAATAATAAATAATGAAAAATTAATTTGAATACATAATATTAATTTTAATAATTTTCTACATAAAATTTAAGCTGAATTTCAATACAATTTGCCTTTGCATTAATATGTTTCTTTATATCTACTGGTTGTATGGAATATTGTAATGTAAAATTATTATATAAAACAAATATTGTAGAGAAGAAATTATCTAAACGACTGTTATATTTTTTTTATGTACAAGTACGGGTCGTATATTTTAAATAATTGTTGGTTAGTCGTTTGTCGTTTAGATGACGAAATACGTGTATCTGGCAGATATAGTGTAGACAAGTGCATATGTTCAGACAGAGTGTATTGTTGTTGAAAAAAGGAGGGTCAATTTTTTGAATACATGTATACATATATACATGTTATACCCATGTATAACCTTGTGAGTCACTTTATAAATGGGTATCTTATATCTATATAATCAGTATAAAGCGACATATTTAATATATATATTTTTTTTATACGTGTTTTAAATAAGATTTAAATAATATGGGTACACATATCGTACATTTGCTTATTAAATATTATTTATAACAGTTATTGTATAATTATATAATTTATTTTTTTATTTAAAAATTTACAATCTATATACAATTTAATATAATAAGTAAATGTGTTGATAGTTACTAGACGTGAACACTTGAGGGAAGGGAGTGTCCAGTGACACTACTTCCAATTTAAACTTAGGGGGGAGGTAGCTTTATAATTATAAACTAGTACCAGTTATTGTTAATAAGTCACGCGGCCATTTGCGTTTGAGACGACGGAAGGGGTTGTCAGGAATTGAACAAGAAGAAAGTTTGGAAATGAGTGGGTTAGAATGGTTGAAGGAATTTTTATGGAATTTGTTATAATGGTGAGAGGCCAGTGAGGATATTGGTGGTATGTTGCGCTTGGTTTGGTTGAGGAACGCTTTTATCGAGAAACACGTTTTTGAATTATAAAGATCGGAACAAAATTGTTTGAGTAATTTATAAGTACGGAATAGTAGCGAACGTGATTCATGGTCGACGGTCGCCACGAGAGTACAATTTATTAAATAAATTTTTTAAAGTTTCCTCCATTGTTTTCTACTCATGTTTAAAATTATTATTATATTTTTTTTATTAGTGTATACAAAGTAGTCAAAAAATCATTATTGTGAACATGTACAAGGATATCAAAGATAAATCTCCAAATATGCCTTACAAAGAAATGGTTGCCGAAATATCACGTGTGTCAGGTATTGGTCGAACTTCAGTGATATCCATTATTTCCGAGTATAGAAAATGTAGAACTGTTTCGTCCCCTAATAAGACTCAAAATAAAAAATGTTTATTTGATAATATCGACGAATTAGATAGACATGCAGTACGGCAAAAAATACATTCCTTTTGGTTAAAAAATGAGATACCAACAATAGATAAGATTCTGCAAGCGGTAAACGACGATCCGGCACTTCCAAATTTTAAACGTACTGTGTTATATGAAACAATTAAAAAACTGGACTGACTTCGTGTTTACTAAACGCAAACGATGCAGTATTTTGACTGAAAGAGAAGACCTGCTCACTTGGCGCCACAATTATTTATATGACATTAGGAAGTACCGGAAAGAAGGACGTTGTATTTATTATCTCGATGAGACTTGGTTGAACGCTGGTGACTGTATTGATAAAGTGTGGGTGGATAAATCAGTATTATCAAAACACGACGCGTTCAACAAAGGTCTCACCACGGGAGCGAAGAACCCAACTGGTAAATGCCAAAGGTTAATCATTTTACATATTGGGTCTGAAAAAGGATTTTTGGAAGGTGATCTTTTGTGTTTCATTTCCAAAAAAAATAGTTCAGATTATCACGAGGAGATGAACGGTGATAATTTTCACGAATGGTTTGAGTCCATCATTCCTCGTCTGGAGCCAAACTCGGTGATTGTCATGGACAATGCGCCGTATCATAGTGTCAGATCCGAAAAAATTCCAACAAGCCAGACGAAGAAAGAAGACATTTTGACGTGGTTATTATCAAAAGGAGTAGAAATCGACAGGCCAATGATAAAACCCCAGTTACTTCAAACAGTACGTCAAATTATGTCCAAACACATGTCTTACGTTGTTGATAACATGGCTAAAGACGCTGGACACGCAGTACTTCGACTCCCACCGTATCACTGCGAGTTCTCGTAGTTTCTCGTAGAGTACTGTAAGTTCACTGCGAGTTCAACTAGCATGGGCAATAGTTAAAGGATACATCAACAGTAACAATACAACTTTTAAAGTAGACGACGTTCGGGCTCTTCTTATCGCTGGCATTGAAAGAGTAACAGATGAAAACTGGAAAAATTTTATTCGTCATGTCATGACGGAAGAAGACAAAATTTGGCAAGTCGATACCATCATGGACGATATTATAGATAACTTAGAACCATGCGTCCTAACTATAAACGATAAGAGTTCTTCCCATGATGATTCTGAATAATATTTTTGTAAATGTAATAAATCCTGTAAAATTTTTTTTTGACTGTAAATATTTTGACGATTATTATAAAAAGATGTATGATATATTTTATTTAATTTTTTTAAATGCATGTAAATATTTTGACGATTATTATAAAAAAATGTATAATATATTTTATTAAATTTTTTTTGACTGTAAATATTTTGACGATTATTATAAAAAAGATGTATGATATATTTTATTAATTTTTTTTAAATGCATGTAAATATTTTGACAATTATTATAAAAAGATGTATGATATATTTTATTTAATTTTTTTAAATGCGTGTAAATATTTTGACGATTATTATAAAAAAGCTTTATTAATATATTATGTTAATTAAAATTATATGTGTAATATTGTTTTTCGTTTACACCAGCGTAATAATGTTACTTTACGAAATAATTTTATATAATCATAATAAAACCTACAAAGAGTATATTCGCAATATGTGTAAAAAAAATTAACGTAATAACAAAAATGTTTATTAAATTATTAATCTAAATTATACCCGTGTGCCTAATACACGACGCGTATTGGAGTACCGACCATATATAAAACAATACGCATTGCACCGTACTATATATTTTAAATTATGTGTTCGCATGAGCTGTCGATATTACAATGATAAGACGCTCCCATTGACGAAAGCTCGTGAGACTAGCACTACGGAATGAAGCCACGCCCATGCGCAGAAGTCGGCCGCCGAGGTACGATCTTATTCCGAATAGAGTATAGACGCCTAATTTACAGCAGAGCGGTACAATAACCATGCCCACCTGTTGAATATTTAATATAAATACACAACACATGTTTTCTACAAAAACTAAATTGTTACGATTAAAAAATTAATAAAGTTAGATACTTCAAAATATTTGATGACGAACATTTATATAGTTATTAAAAAATTTGAACTTTATATACAATTAATGTTATTCATAGATTGTTCTTATAGTAATTTAAAAACACCGAAAATACATAGGCACAATTTCGATTTATAAACATTTGAAGTAGTTACAATTGAATCGAAAATATATTTTTCCTCTAACGATTTTTGTAAATTTGTTAAAAATAAAAAAAAATATTAATACTATAACTAGTATAAGGGTTTGACTCTACGTCATTTTTATTTTCTAAACACAATTAAATTTTTGAAAATATATAAACTAATTTTAACTAGGTATACCACAAACTTATTCACACTGTTCTACGGTAGGCTACCATTTGCTTAAAAGTTAGTAGCAATAATGTATGCTTTTATGTTATGATAGATATTTTATTTTACTGATTTTGATGTTTTTGGAAAAAAATAGTCCAACATACAGTATTCCTTATAAAAAAACCAAATTGCTAATGAGCTCATGATTAAAGTACCTACTAAATACCCTTGAAATTAAACGTCGATATTAAGTATTGATTTTCGTATCCAACGATTAATCAATGAATTAAAATTTAATACGCCTATAGCGAAGACAGGTTTAATGGCACTTATTATCGAAATGTATT
Source organism: Pentalonia nigronervosa (assembly GCA_014851325.1). Lineage (NCBI taxonomy): Eukaryota > Metazoa > Arthropoda > Insecta > Hemiptera > Aphididae > Pentalonia > Pentalonia nigronervosa. The sequence goes on from JACXSJ010000223.1 coordinate 5,584, forward strand.
ACACAATAGAGCGACTTTCATAGTTGGGTTTTTTTTATAAGTAGATGTTTTAAATTTTTTTTTTTTTATTTTTAGTACCTACATTGCAATTTTATTCTCGTTCAGTGATTGCTATAACATTGGTGTAACATTTCAATTAGTGTCTACTACTAGTAATAGGTACCTATAATACACTTTTATAATGACATTTACAATTTTAAAATTCTATAGCATAAATATTTATTTATCATAAAATGTTTAAAGTTTACAATAATGAAAACACATTTTAATAATGTGCAATTTATTATTGCAGTTATAATTTGCGTAAACAATAATAATTGTATTAATAGTAAAAACAATAATTTATAATTATAATAATAATTATTATAAAAATAATAATTTATAATAAATGTATAATTGGTTATACTAATACTACTGCTAATAATAACAATAATTATAATAATAATCATAGTGATAGTATTAATAATAATAATTATTATAACTATAGTAATTCATAATTCTATATTATAGCTCAGCTAAATAAATAGACTACACACAAACAGTATAACTATTTAACTACTATGATAACAATGTTAATAAACTAATAATATAATAAATATAATCATAATAAATATTATATTATATGGTATTCATCGTTGTAAAAATGAAAGAGAAAGACACTCTAATATAATAAATTACATCATACAAAAAAAAAAAAAAACGTAAAACATTAAAATGCTTAAAATTTGTGTTGGAAGACGAGGACGTCGATATGCATATGGTTAACATTATAAAACCTTTATTGTATTGATTTTTATTATTTTTGTTGTAAGTAAATATTTTTGTAAACGGTGGTCAGACCACAATACTTATAATAGATATACTCTAAATATTTAAAAATAATGTATTGTGTGTTTGTGGCACAGTCTAAAAAGGAATAATATTAAAGTAAAGATAATGATAATAAATATTGAAATAATAAGCATTGAATCATCATAAAAATAAAAAAGTTTACGCAATTTTATTCATTCAATTAATATATGTTTGCAAACAATTAATAATTACTACATATTATTTCAATTATGATATTCAATCAAAAATAATCGGATCGATTTTAATTTAAGAGACAAAACAATTTTAAAATTAATCATGGCAGGAAGTAAAGAAATAATTTCCTAATTTATTACTCTTTAATTATATTTGGTCATACTATGTGATACATGAATTTAATATACAGTGACTAATTCATCAAACAGGTGTTCAATATCAAGATTTTGGAATAGATTTATCATATATTATTACCATATGATATATTTTTTTTTAAATTATTACGATTTTCAAATATATTACTTTTTAAATTCGAACTACTCAACAAATTGTTACATTAGTATGAATATGAAGCAATTTAGAATTTGTGACCTTTATAATATTACATAATATGTAAATCATCAAACATTTGTTAACATTGCTTAACGGACATTTGCATTTACCTCAAAAATTATTTTAATTTAACAGACATGTATTATTATTATATGCCTTTCTATCATGATAAATAATGGAGTAATGTAAATTTGTTTATTCGGTAATTATAAAACGAACATGATGAACTTACTGTTTGTAAAAATTTGTATACTGTGTTGAGTGAAATATTTGTAAACGGTCAGGATGTTACATTATAGTATTGGGGTAAATAACTTATATTTTCAATATTATGATGTTAAAAAATATTATAATTATTAGTTTCATGTGTTACTTTCTTATATTTATTCGATTGGATATATGGTCCAATTCTCGTGCTACCTGTTAGTAAAAGTACAATTAAAATAAAAATATTAAAGTTATAAGTACATAATTGATGTGTATGGATTTCATAAATTAATAATGAAAATAACGATGATATGCAGTAAATGTAACGTATGGGTATAAAAACAGATATGAAATTTCTAATTTTGTTCGATTATTACGAACACAATAGCGTAGTCCTTACATTGAACTAATAATACACTAATGATGGTCCTTATAACAAACGCAAATCTTGTTTTTTTTTTTTTTTTTTTTTTTTCAAAAGAATCAAGTGTTAGGTATATATTTTTATTTTTTTATAGCCCATTAGTGCTCACCAGATGAATACGTATTTTTTAAATTCATTATTATCTATGCAATTTATGTAGTTAGAACATATTAATAATGGGCGTAATCCTTAAGACTGTATACACTTACAATACTAAATAATGACATTGATGATATTTATATCAAATATTTTATCTAAAATATTGCACTTCCAATATATTTTTTGATAAAATTACAGTATTTAAAGATAATTTTAAGCTTGGAAATGTCCGTCTAATATATGATGGTTACCTACTGGGGAGAATCGTATTATATAAATCAGTTTCATAGCAACTACTTAATGTTAAAAATTAAAAGACCGTCAACTTTGACTTTTAAATATGCTCAAATTTAGGTATAATATAGAAGAAAAGACAACAAATCTGTTATGAAATTAAAACATTAAACCTAATTACTCAAAAGAATATAAAATATAAAAATGTTCATTAATATTGCTTACAACAATAGAATCTGATATCCTTAATTTAAAAATGATATAAATATAATATTCACTAAATTAATTTTAGAAGCTAGCTACGTATAAGGATATTGTTAAACTATTGTTAATAATATTGTAATGAACAATCAATTAAGTTAAAATAACATAGGTGTTAAACGAGTAATTTATTTTACTGAAATATTACGTCCATTTTAAGATATTTTGTGAAAATCTATTTACCTAATGCGATATAAATTATTGAATCAAAAGCATATTATGTAAGTAGATAATTGACATTCAGAATAACAATAGTTTCTGTTGCAATTTATACACAAAGTCATTAAAAATGTAAAACCATTATAAATATGTTGAATAAAAACAAAACTAATTCATATTTATAATAATAAAAAATTGAGTATTAATTTACACTTTTGGTAATTATTTATAGATTAACATAAGTAAACATCAGCTGTAAGCAAACATATTGAAGATGATATGCAGTTTTAATTAATATTATATTATATTATATAAATAAAATAATATGTATAATAACAATTTAAAGTAAGTTTTTTGAAGTTGAATATTAAACAATTAACTCTGTTATGAGATTAGGTTAGTAAATAAGTATTCAATAATAATAATAATGAGATTCTTTATGTGTGTAAAAATTAAATAGTTATAGTGTATAGCTAATGTTTTAAATGTCGATTAAGATTAAATATAATATATGTAAAATACAATGATAGAAATAGATTTTTTTTAATGTAAAGGTAAGAATACTTCCGTAATGAACTACATAAGTACATTTTTTTTTATTTCATATGTATAGATTATATTGTTGGAATTTTTAATAAATATGAACTCAGATAACGAGTCACATAGACTCAATTTTTGTTTTTCTTCTAATGTTATAACACAACTAAAAATATAAATCAAAATTAAGATAAATATAAACCAGGTAAATAGTTATTAGAACAGAGAAAATGAAAATATATTGGTATTGATTTATGTAAAATTAGTCAAGTTTGTAATAACAATGCATGCGTTATCAAATAGGTTGGTATCTACCTATAATTTACACTTAAATAAAAGTGTAAATCAGATGTTTTTTTTTCAAAATCAGCCGTATCAGAATGTCTACAAAGAAAACAAATTTATACAAAATAAACGATAGAAGTATCGAGTGATAACCTAATTATATTGTTATATAAACTAAAATATTATAAAATAAAAACGTCGTCTATGCGATTATTGCTGTGTTGATTAAAACAATTTAAAAACAAAATAGTTTATAATTATAACAAAGCCCCAGCTGTTCAGCACACCTACAGTTTTCATGCTTCGAATCATTCATTCCATCGTATCGTACTGGACTTTCTTGATTTTGAAATGTCTGAATACCGCATATCCACCAACCGTAAGTACGGCGACGGCCGCTAGGGTGATTCCGAATATAAATGGCACGGATTCGTTCCGCATCGCACCAGCACCGATCGATGAACACTGGTAAGCTGTGACATTAAATCATACATGAGATTAGTATCTTATCGAAAAATTTTTGTGTTCAATTGGTAGGTTCACCTTGTATACATTTTTTAGATACATTATATATTATAGATATTATACGGCACACCATAATATTTTAATAATATAACTTAAACTATAATAATCTGAGCACAATTTAAAATGTCCCATTTGAAACCAGGATAATTAAATTTTACAAGCGAAGTTTGTTTCCGATATGAATTTTAGTAGTTAGAGATGCTCCTTGATAGGTTCTGGGCTCAGAGATCAAGAAATGTGGTTGGAGATTTTCATTTAGCTTCTCTCCTTATCGAAATTTCTACATTTAGTTAATATTTATTTAACTGTCAGGAGTGTCTACAGCAAAATAAACAGAAATATAATTGATATACTTTTTTTCATTAAACGTTAGTGTGTGAGGCATGGATATCCTATTTAGAATATTTTAACAGAGATCATAGAATTTTTTTTTATGTGTGTCAGAAAAGAACCTTTGAATCCAATAAATTTGGTTGAGAATTTGAGCCTGTCTTTTTTCACTGGTAATGTGTGTACATTTAAATAACTTTTTTAATATTACAGTAAGAGAAGTAAGTAATTAGGAGAGTTTCGGCGAATGAATGAACTAGTTTGGAGGCCTTGCCTGTTCGTTATTTATTATAATTATTTCTATTAATGAATATTTAATTCAAACTCAGCATCTACAAATGTCCAAGGTTCCTCATGCGATTTTCTGTATCACAATTATAATTAATCATGAGCGTGTATAAGTTGAATATTGATTAAATTATTCAGTCAAAATAGCGTAAATTTAGTTTATTTACTATATATGTGTTCCTCTTCTCGGATGAAGGTTTTAAGTCCATCCAAGCTTTTCTCAACCTCAATAAAATAGGTAAAAATATCTTTAAAATTGCAACTTACTTTTTCATAATTATCTTAATTGCCTTCAATATTCCCTTCTAAGAGTTCCAAAAAAACCACAAAATCCATTTACCCTATTCTAAATGAATATAATATGTATGTTGTTGGAGACTCGTGTTATATTAATTGGGGGTTATTTAAAATTAGAATAGTGTTATTGAGATATAACAATTCATAATTTACAATAGAAATTATCATAAAATAATTTTTATTTCTTCAGTATTAAAAGTTATGAATAATATACTATGAAAAAACGTTGTACATTCATACTAAGTATTAATTAAAAATATTGTACATTGAATATATAGTTCAGAATCACTAATGGCATTGTAATGTTTTTTTACAATTTTAATATGCATGAATAATATCTACTTTTGAAAATGCAATGCATTAATTACAAATAAGTAAATTTAAATATTAGTGAAGACTTATTTTACAGTTCATTTGTTAATGCCCGTAGTGCTAATGAGAATTAAAAACAACTATTTTTAATTCACATTCTTTTATATTGTTTTAAATACACACAATACATAAAGTTTTCAATTTCCAAAAGAAGAATGCTCTCCAGTTATATAAATACTAAAAGCAAGGTATTAAAATTTTCTTCACTAATAAGCCTATGTATAAGATATATAAGATATTTTATTGTATTATACAAATAAAAAATATTTTTTTTTTAACGAATAATGCTTTGATTATTTATTTAATTAGAAATAAAAAAAAACAATCACAAATGTATAATGCAATTAACAGCCATAATTATTCATTCCTTTTAATATTTTTAATTAGATTCTTGAATTTGAAACTTTCACTAATAAAATTGACTTGTTTTAAAATATAATATCTATAAATATTTTATTATGATGCTTCAACTTTTCTGCTATTTAAAAATTAATATTAAATTGTAGCTACAAGATGCCTATATAGTTTATGAACAATTTAATTGATAATAGAAAATAAAATATTTGTTTATAAAACGCTTTTTCTATTATCAATCTAATTGTTCATAATCTATATGGGCATATTGTAGCTACAGCTTAATATTAATTTTTGAATAGCAAAACGTTGAAACATCATAATAAAATATTTATAGACGAATAAAAAAAGAAAAACATATTGTTATTATTTAAACGTTAGACTGACAGACTATTTTATATTTTTATTATCTACAAAACTAAAAAAGTATTTTACTAAATTTGGTTATAAGTAATTTTTCAAATGTCTAAATATTTGTCGAAAAATTTTTGGTATTTATGTCAAACTTATAAGATGTATGTGATCATTAAAACACCTCAAATTATATGTAGTAATGAATCCTAAAATATAATTAATAAAAAAATTGTTTGTTTTTTCAAGAATATATATATGTGTGTGTGTGTGTGTGTTTTAAAAAAAATAAAGTATTAACATACATTATGTTTGAATTTTTTTTTTTTTTTGAAAGAAAATATAGAGATACAGGAAATACTGTTCATCTTATTGTTTATAATTGTGTTATAATGTTATATATATATATATATATATATATCTTATCTGATTTTCTTATTTAAAACTGTATGCCACTGTTATGCTTTTAATAATCCATTTATGGGATTTATGATTGTAATAACAATTTAGAATCAAACTTTAATGGTCCAGCAAATCGAAAAATAAAAATAATCCCATCAAAGTAGAATATGCAACGACCTCAGTTTTGGATAATAGGTTACACAGAATTATATTATCCTTATATATACTTTATATAGAAATGCGTGCATGAATATTTGAAAATTATACCCGATATTTTGAAAATGTTTTACTACCTACTATAAATCTAGAGAACAAATCATTTTAATTTCAATATTAAGAATTATTTTGAAATTATTTAAACGAATTAAAAATATCTATTGAACTTGTAAAATATGATTTTAAAAGTTTCTTATTCAGAATAGGTAGTTTTGTTGTGAATATTTTACTTTTTATAATTATCTACAAACCATTCTATAATATGAAATAAAATATTTGATTCCTAATAATAATTAAAAAAGATAAAAAACAAACATTTAATACATTTTTGTACAAATAGAATTTAATTTGTATAAGTAATATTATAGATGGACGAATTTTTACATATTAAGATTAAAAATATCACGAAATTCATGTACGAAAAAGTATAATTTTATGTTGTATTTTGTAAATTTAAATCTTTGTTTGTGATAATATTAATTCATATTATCATTTAATATTTATAATTTAATTATATACGAAATACTGTTTTTTACAATAATTGTCCACACTTAATTTAATAATATTGAATATTGACAGTAATAAACCTGGGCAGTGTGTTTCAATTGTATACCTTTGTATTTTTACTAAGTTATATGGATTATAAATTGTATGCAAAAAAATCAAAATTAGTGGCTGTTATATATAGGACGTGTTTATGCATTAAAATGTGCATTGTATTATAAAATAATATGTGTGAATTATTGTCTAATGCTTTGTTAACTGTGTGATATTGAGGTTGTGGTCTAGAATATTTTTATCGTTTAAACCTATTTTATTCTCGATAGGCTACACATGTGTATACATTTATATATATTTTCCCCTGTGTTAACAAATTTATAAGTAATGCAATCTAATAGACGTGAAATGAAATCGGACAAACGAATAAATAATGTATAGTCCAATGGTGAAAGAAAATTGTAAAAAAGTGTCAACCATTTCGTAAATTAATTTTTATGAAAAAACTAATTAATTTAAGTATTTTTTTATAGTATTTTTCTGCTATTAAATGTCGTGTTTCTCGCTGAATTTATTGTCTTATGTATCTTTAAATTATAATGATGTATTTTTATGTTTTATATATAATTTATAAACATAAATATTTTTAATGTTTGTTTTATAAAAAAAATTAACAATAAAATACAATCACGTCATGAATTCCATTCACTGACTGCGAAACGTTCCAAAAAGTAGTAATGACATTTTAATACAAACATAATACAGACAGAATATATTGAAAATATTCATCGGATAAATTTAAAAATAATGTTATACGACAATTTTCCTATATCTATATACACAGAATACCTATTACACAGTTATTTAGCACAGATGAAGAAAATAATATAATAATAATAATAATAAATTGGTTGACTTTTATGATGTACTTTAAAGTACATATTAAAAAAATAAAGCATATTTTAGTAAATTTATAATAAACAATATTATTAGTTTAGATTTTAATTTTATTATGTGCTATAATTTATGCAATTAAGATAATTATAATTTTTAAAGTTTGACTCCGAGTAATACATACTGGAATTTAAACGTGAGCATTTAACGTATTTAACAAAAGTTTAGAAAAACCTTTAATTTTACTTAACATTAACTTTAAAATATCATTAAAGGATCATTGATTATAAATGTAGTTTTAAGTTTAGAGTTTAATTTAATAATAATTAATAATTTTAGAATAATATTTATGTATAGTATATTATAATTAGTATCATTTTATAATAGCTGGTATTCATTCTGTGCAAAAAAATGTGTCTAGTATCAATAAAATAATACAACAATTGTGGTCTGTAATAAATATCAAGAAGTTGTCTATTAGCCAGTTATAGTTTAATCGAAAAAATCACATAACAAAAACAACCAGCAATTAAATTTTATAATTTCAAAATTGAACTTCTATACTATAATTTAAAATGTAATCATTAATTTTTAGCTCACAATAATATTGTAGTGTATTATAATACATATAATAACTTATAAACTATTGTTGATTAGTTCATTGTTATTGATGGTTTCAATAATATGTAACACATCATTTTTTTGTCGATCAAATACAAATTAAATTAAATAACTTGGGCCATAAGTTTTATCTTATGTAGTATAGTTCAGTTCAATAATATTTTAGTGAAACGTAATATTGAAGTAAAACCACAATATTGTATATTACTTATATTCAGTTCTTCATAACATAGGTTACCAATATTCCAAAATGTTTAATAATATGCAGTCCAATTCACATTACTCGAGGGGTTACTCTAAGTTTTCTACTACCTAGTTTTTTTGAGGTTAAGTGATTAAAATAAAATATTATTACCAACCCCTTTATTGGATTTCTAATATTGGAAAAACAAGTGATAAAATAATTTAATGCTAAAGTATTTTGGCCTGCATAACTTAAAAGGTAGGTATTATAATGTGTTATTCAAAATATTTAGAACGCGTACATGTATTATCAGTTAAAAATATTTATATAGTTTAAAATATAAAAGAATTTTCGTTGAATCAAAATAACTTCAAAAAACAAATAAACTTATTTAATGTAATTTACATTTTATTTAATGGCATTATTATTATACGAGTAGTATTTCAATAATAATTAAGACAATGCTATTATTTTTAAGTGAGTCACGGAAAACTTTATGACGAAATAACGAACATTTATTTTGTAAATGAAATTAGTTAATCCTTTTTAAACTTAATATAAATTCTAATTAGTTTTTTTTTGTTTTTTATGTAGTCTTACCTGGTCCAAATTCATTATTTTTGAATATGAACGGCTGCACAGTAAATGCTCTGAGTAATACGTATCCTTTCATTGTAGGCACGTTTTGATCACTCAATACAACGCTAATTTCTTTTTGACAAGAATATGACTGTCCAACCGGTGTCATGAACAGCAATGTACCATAACTGGATACTGTTGACAAGCGTACAATTTTATCTGAAAATTAAAAATAAGATAGGAATACAATTTATAGGAAGTCTTTAAAATTTGCGCACACGATCTTAAGAAATATTATTTTTTGTAATACTTTTGTATATATTTATATACAATGGAATCTCAATAACTTGAACATCTAAAATTCGAATTTTTTTAACTCGAAAAAATGTCTTGCCCCACCCCCCTGCATGATTAGTGCTATTGAGGTTTCACTGTGTATATATTTATATGTATAAATAATGTACCTTTACAATATCAAATATTCTTATATAAAATTAATTAAGACAATGAAGAAGAGCTCGACTAACTCAATGTATTTATGAGTTAGTGATATGTTATGAGTTATCAAAATTCTATTAGTTGTACATAAAGTATACATTATTGTACTTAGTACCTATGTGAATGAATTTACCTGATATTCATTTTTCGTATTAAATTGACATGTAAAATTATTTGTAACAATTTTTTATACATTTAAAGTCATAATAATGTACCCAGCGGAAAAACATCAAAGAAAATATCACTTTTTTGTCATATAACTTTAAAGAAGCTTAATATTTCATTATTTTGAATAATATGTTTTTAATAAATCAATTCTGAATAAAATTTATCATTATTTCTTTCATTCATTACTGTAACAGAACAATAGGTTAATACCTAACAGACAATAAACTAAATAAATGGAATAAGGCATTCGTAAATACATTTTGTTTTAGATTTTTCAATATTTTTTTAAGTAAACTTTTTTGAGCTCTAATATAATAAATTTATCAAAGTTTTTATAATTTGTAATACGATTCAAAAATGTAAATAATTATAGATTACAATTGTATTTTCTTTATTTTATACTCGTTGATTAATTTTAAAAATGTAGGTCAATAGATATTAAAATGAGTTATTATGCAGTTTTTTTTAAGTTGGTTTCCACAGGGTTATTTTTAAGTACTAATTAAGTACTGAGGATAACAGCATTTACTTATAAAATGTTTATATTTTTAAATTTAAATATATTTTGTTATTAAAATTTTACTTATTTTTATTACTATCTAGTATAATATATTTTAATTTTCTCTGCAAAATTATGCCTTAAGTGAACCTGTCTTAAAATATAAACATTTACTGTAGTTTTTGAACAACTGTTTTATAATATTATTTTTAATGGAATCGTTGATGAGCTAAATTTAAATATATCACTAACAACTTATAATTTATTTGAACTAATTTTAAAATATTTGACTTAACAATAAGTTGTATGTACTGTTTAAAAAAAAAAAAAAAACAACTGAAAGTCAATTTTTAAACAAAATACAAGTTACAATTATTTCATATTTAGAAATAAAATTTGTTGATAATTACTCTGTAATAACAATATTAAAAAAAATATATATATATAAATACAAATAAAATGAAATATTGTGTGTATAATAAAATAATACAATAGTATTAAAAACATTTTTAAAACTTAAATTCTTATTGTTATTTTTTAGATAGTACTGGAAATAAATAATGGATGTGTTTTTAATACAACTGGGTTTCAATTTCTAAACATAATCTTAAAAGTTCTATTAAAATTAATATATACATTATACGAGATTGAGCCTAGAAATTTTTGTTATTGATAGATTTAATTTTTAAAGACCTGGGATAAAAAGAGTTTATTTTAGGTATAACAATTTTATTTAAAATTTATGCACCCTGCAAGAGTCCACCTTCTACTATATAATTTCCCAGTTTATATGCAAAAAGTGTTAAATCGAAGGTCATGTTCAAGTGTCTATCAAGTCAGTCATCACAAGTGTAAGTTGATTAACGCGCAACTAAGTAACGATGAGCTACAGTAAGTGCAACTTGTCCACAAAGCTGGACAATCAAACCGCGTCAGATTATGGACAATATTGTGATTGTTTACAAACATATCGATGATTTACAGTAAGTGCTACTTAGTCACCTAGGTAGGAATTCTAACTTTGTAGTATTTCAGAAATATACAAGCTGTATATCAGGTAGGCGATCTACCTAGTGACATATAATTGCTGGCGAGAAAAGCAAAGTTTTTCAAAATAAATTTTTGACTGGCTACATTCGTAACAAGATTCTTTGCAAAAAAAAAAAATAATAATAAATATAAATTCAATCTTAATATTTGTTTTATTTTCTATAAGCTAAGGCAGCCGTATATTATATAAACAAATAATTAATATCCAATTTTCGTCAACCGAAATAAAAAACATATAAGTCAACATGTAAGCCAACATTTAGGCGTTAAATTCTAGGATGAAAAGTAACCGATGTTACTCGCATTTGTATAACAACTAATAAGTATAAATATCATCAACATCTGTTCAGTAGTGATGGATCAAATTTTAATCGTGAAATGATTTCATAAGTCACGGGTATACAGATATATATATATATATATACATATACATATACACAAATTGGATGTTGATCTGTCTATCAGTCTGTAATTATAGACATACAATTTACTGGATTATTGTATTCAATAAAAATGGATTCCTTAATATTTTTAGGGTGTTTATAGCCAGCATCTATAGATTAAGTTTGGAGTGGCTCACTAAATTAATAGTATCTATAGTAATTATTTAATTAATTTAAATTTTTTTTTTTAGTTTTATCAGATATTGTACATTTTCTTCAATAATAATAATAATCATTTTAGAAAGATTGTAAATATATGTTAATATTTTGATTTTGTTAATAATTTTTTTTTTTTTTTTGATCCTGACAAACAAAAGAGAATTTCAATGTATTATTATAAATAACGAATTTCCTTTTATTAAAAGTGCATTTAATTTCTTTATTTATTTACAATGTTAAATATAGTAAACAATAATCTATTCAGAAAAAAATAACATTTGAAACAATGTATTTTTTAATATGCACATTTTCGTTTTGAATTTCTGGATCGAGTTGATTTTTAATGAAATAACCATAATCAGAGGAGAGAGGATACTAGCATAAAAATTTGTTATTCATTGTTAGATGAATACTAAACATTGCCGTTAAGTGCTAAGAGCAAAGGAACAGTTTCGTACATTTTTGCTGATTAAGGAACAATACAAAACTAAGAAATAAAGAATCACCGTGAAAATTAATCAACACGTTAAAAAAGGCTTTTTGGAAGGCATAGTAAACTGACATGAGCTCGAAAATTGCCAAAATTATACGTCCCGCTATTCTTCATTAAATACATTTATAAAATAACCGTTGTTGTGGTTTCGCTTCATGGTTATTCCAAACCCGTATTAATTTAACATCATCCGTGTCAAACCTTTGAATAATATGGTTTATACAAGTTGGTTGAATGCATAATAAAAATCCATAACAAAATAAGCTGTTGAAAAAATTGATATAAAAGGGTTTGGCTCAATATACATTTTCTGTTAGATTTCCTTAATAAAAATAAAAAAATAAATTGCCTATGGAAAGTCATCAGGTGAATGAAAACACTAATGATTTATCAAAAGTAAAATGATATACTGAAATTGAATTTCCGCTTATAATAATAATATTTATTTTTATTATTATTTACGGAAATAAATCCCAATTATATAAGAAAAAAATATAATATAAGTGAAGAACATAAAAAAAAAAAAAACAACGAAAAACAATATATTAACTAACCGTGTACTTAAAATTAAAAATATGTAAATATAATTGTGAATACAGTATATAAACAAACATAAGCAAAAGAAATAATGAAGAAATAATATGAACAAATAGATATAAAAATGAAAGTTAAGTAGATCAAATATTTGATATACAGAAAATAGTATTGTTAAATATATCTAAATCTTTAATAAATTTCGAGATAATCTATAATATTATGTAATAGTTTGTATTAAAATTTACAGTTTAATATTTAAAATCTTCTATTTATGGTTATTATTTTTAAGAGATCACAAGTATAGAGTGTGGAACTCTATTATAGTGAAATTTAAATGATAATTATATTAAAAATTTATTTTGGACAGTAGATTATTGTTTTGTATGATATCATTAGTGCGCCAAATTAGAGAGGTATAGTCAATATGATGTCGAACTAGTGCAAAATTCTAATATTTAAAGGCTGGCCCACTATAAAATCTTTACATATACGTTTTACTATGCCTAGTTTTTTATAAGATTTATTTATTTTATAATTAACATGAAAATTGAAAGAAAGTTTTGTGTCAAAGAAAACACTCAAATATTTTATTACATTACTAAGTGTTAAATTTAAATTTTTTAAAGTATAATCAAAAAGTAATGAATTTTTTTAAAGACAATGAAATAATAGCACATATTTTATTAATATTCAAATATATATGACTTTCATTACACCATTGGATAAATGTTGTTTAAGTCACTTTAAAGTTCAAGACATTTAACAATCTTGTAGATTTTGGTGTCATTCGCAAGTAAGAGATGATTTGAATGTTTTAAAGTTTTATCAATGTTATTTACGAACAAAAAATAATAATGGTTATAAATGATCGCCCTAAGGGACGACGGATAAAATATTAATTGATCTGAAATATAATTTTCGTATTTTACGGCTTGGGTCTGATTGATTTAACAGGAATAAATACATGAAAAAAGTGGGTCATAGAGTTATAGATTGAAAAGGAAGAAATGGTTAGCAAATAATAAAACGAATGAGAGTACTTGATTAAGTAAGAATATTTATAGAAATAAGTAAATTATTTGAATTAAAATAATTTTATTTTAGTAAAATAATAATCTGAACAATAATGATTCTTTAATTATAAAAAAAAAAACATTTGGAAAAAGTGATAAAAATGAATATCACTAGGTTTAGATAAAATAATATACTTTAATATGATATTTATTATTATTTAAATTATATTTTTTTTAACAATGGAAACACAATCATATTTAATTTATTGTGTTTATAAATAATGAGTATGTAGCAATTAAAGTAAACACGAGTTAATAAAGACAAAACGATTTTTGTTATAAATCGAAATTTGGAAAAAAATTAATTTGCTATATTTGAAATAGCTGATATTATAAATGATAAACAAATATTATACTGACATATTCTATATCAAACCATCGTCCAACGAATAATATCAAAAAACCTATCTCTGAATTTCCATAGAATAATAAACTAAACATATTAATTCATTAATTAAAATAATATTAAAGATGAACTTGATTAAAGATATCGTCAACTTTTAAAAATTTTTGATTTTAAGATAAAATATTATAATAGTTTATAACTTGATAATTTTTTTTTTTTTTTTTTTTGATAATAAAACATAAATTGAGAGAAACAATTACGATATTATAATTAATATTTATAGGAGGTATTTTAAATTTTATAATTTTGTTTTTTTTACTACCATTGAGATTAAACTCTAATCCAGTTGTGAGGTCACAGTTGTATCAATAGAATGGAATTTGAGTAGCTGACAAAATAACAAAATAGATGATGAGTGTGTTGCTGAAATGAGATTGTGATAGTGATTGTGCGAAGTGACATAGAAGGATAGAATAAGAAATTGATTGATCGAGGATGAGTAGAAATGACATCAATTAAAGATAGAATTAAGGTTAATGAATTGTGATAGTTGGGTCAAGTTGTAAATTAATGAAGAGATAGAGAGAATGACCTAAGAAAAAATAAATGTATACGATAGTAAATTACACAACTATATCTGGTATGAGTTATTTGCTAGTGCGGGTTAGAACCTTAAGGTGGTTAGAGACACAATTGGCTGATCCCATATAGTCGGAAACAAAGTGTGAAAAAAATTAAGAAGATTCTATTTTAAGATTATTTAAAGATGTTCAAAGTTTTTATTTTATATTATGTGTATAATAGACAAAATTGCCAATGCCAATTTTAGTGTGTCAGTAAATTTATACATTGATTGGCATTGATTAAGAATTTATATTTAAATAATTATTGAATACACGAAGACGCAAAGAGTAAATTGGTTTAACGATAATATTTTTTTCTTTTAACTATTTTTATACCTTACTTGGAACCCTATTTTGTTTTAAAATAATGCTGAATAATTGTAGTTCTTAATTTTTTAAGAATTTAATTCATTTTCAAAAATATAAAAGATAAGTTAAATCTTTGAATAAAGTTCTTTTAAAATTCCATAAATAATATTTTTTTAATTCGATTATCTCTAATATCATTTGAAATTATTATGGCTGACACAAAGTCATTATATTCTTTCTTGTTTTTTTTTTTATTTTTATAAATTAGAAACAATTATATGGATGTTATAAAATATTTTTCAGACAGTAAAATAAGGGTTTGCATAAGAATAATTTGATTTAGACATAATTATTACATTTTTTTTTATGATTTTTGAGAATATTAATCAAAGTGTACAGCTAAATTTAGCAAATTTTAAACCTTATCTAATAAAAAAAAATACTCCGATAATTTGTAGTGATTCAGATACTTTAATTTAGACAGCATTGTGTTACAGGGTTAAATTAAACAAGATATATTTTTTTTAGTAAGAAGAAATTTAAAATTATTGAATAATATAATTATAACTTTGTTTTTATTCTAGTTACAATAACAATAAAAGCCAAAATTATAAATTGAACATGATTTAATAATACAACTATTTTTTATCTTTGAATAGTTTAATATTTAATTATTTTATCAATTTGTTTTGAATTTTAAAAATACTTTGACTCCAAAATTATCCCGATATTTAATACCATATAAATTACCTGAAATTATGAAAATAACTATTTAAAATACTTTAGATATTCAATTACATCAAACATCTTGAAAAAATTTTGGTTATAATTGAAAATTAGAAACTGTAATCTATATAATAACCACTTAAATATCAATCATTTATATTATAAATTTATATTGATACTATGATTTATACATGCAATTTTATTTGCTATACAAACCTTTAATACCTAAATATTAAATTTCAATGTAAAATTCAAAAATTATACTTTAATTGAACACAATTATGCCATATTTATAAGGGCATCGTGTTGGTATTTAATACTAAGTTAATAAAAAAATCACTTGTTCTTGAACATGAATTAGTTACTTATGTTCATAGCCTTTCTAAAATAAATATTATTAAATAAATAATTACAAATTGTAACAAGATATAGATATTATTTGTATTTTGATTTTTTTATATAGTTATATCTATTTTGACTTACATGACAACAAAATTACAAACAAATTAATGGCATACACATCTATTTACAAATAAATTACATAACCTAAATACAAAATGTTATTGGTAGGTAATTGTATTGATGACACACAGTTTATTGTAGCCATTATAGTTAAATGGTCAATTAATTGAAAGAGAAATCATATTGTGTAATTAGATAATACAAAAAAAAAAATTCATAAAATTGTGTTTAAAAATTTAAGGACCAAATAAGCATGGGAATAATGTATTAATGTCGTTTTATCATTGAATACATTTTATGAACCAGATAATCGTAAACCCCTTTAAAAAAATCTCTTACATAGACATAGTAGTTACTCCTTATGAGATAATGTTGATAATTTCTAAAGTTTTTTAGTTCAAAATGTGTTACGCAATTTATTTAAAAAATTTTACAACTCAAATTATTATGTTTCTAAATACTATTTAAAATTAGTTAAATAAATGTTTTAAAAATCTCTTCAAAAGTAAACATGTAATAAGAGTTTTATATTATCTACCAAAGGCTGAGTTTTTTGAGACATTCTAAACGTCTGTCATCAAGTAAAACTCCAATGTAGGAGATTACACCATTTTTTTTAGGTAAAAAGGTTAGTTCAGGAAATTATACCATCTTTTATTTACAGCTAAAAAGGTCATTCGTGTAAGAGTTTATATTTGGCATATTAATCGTAATCGTATTTTACTATTTACACAGGTAAAATGTACACTATTAGTTGTCATAAATTGAATTATAAACCAATGAATTATTTATTAAAATAACGTAACTATTGATTACACGATGACCCCATGGTAAATCTAATGATTTTTTTAAAAATATTGTTGAATAATAAAAATATTATTTTATCTTTCCTAGTTTCGACGCATATATGCCCTGAAATTGCCTATACAACACGCCGTGTTAAATTTTATATCACTATAACACAGATAATAATTATAATTATAATATTTTAAATAATATAATAATATAGTTATGAACTACGAAGCTGTGGTAAGAACTATAAGACTTATGGTTAAGTTATTGTTAATAATTTGTTTAACACAATTTTATTTTAATGTCATGATGGTTAAAATACTAAAATGTTAACCATGAAATAGTATTCACAATTGTAAAAGTAAAAGTAAAAGTAAGTACACTATTTTTCATTATATGTCAATAGTAACCGATATTACATTAAATTCATTAAAAAATACCAAATTTAATGATGATCTTAGAAAATCAATATAAATACCATTTACTAAACTAAAAAGATGAAAAATGTTATTTAAATCAAAATGACTTCTAACTAAAAATGTTATTACAAAGTAGTTATTTAATTAAATTTTTACCTTTGGTTTTAATATGGTCGAAATGTTTATCAGCTGTGTTTATCTCGAGTTCCAATGCCTTTACAAACCATCTTTCTCCTCCAAGAGTCTAAATCATCAAAATCATTATATTTTTGAATTTCAAAATTATATATTTATATAATGTAACATGTAAATTATTTATAATTTTTTCAATTGTGGTGCATTTCTAAAGAGTGATTAAGATACTTTTATAAAATACACTTAAAATAATAAATGTATTATTATTCCATAAGCCTTTTTCATTTTTAGTGGAAATCGGCTTCACCAGTTTTCACAATTTATGATTATCTATGATGCTGACATTATATTAGCTGTTCCAAACAACATCATTTAAACATATACATTCTATAAATATTTTTGCCCTAATATTCGTATGCTAAAGTTTTCGTTTATCAGACCTATTATCATTATTGCCTGATTTTAGTTAATTTTCGCAATGCTCAAAATTATCATATTTTATTCTATATTTATTCATATTCATGTTTATTAATACTTATTCATTATTTCATTATTTATTCATATTTTTGTTATAAGTGTACCTACACAATATCTAATTTAATTTAATAAAATATTACAATAAAATATTTTCATTTTTTATAAAATAACATGAAATTGAACATTTGTATTATATGGAACATATCTTTACTTCCATTCACTTATTCCTCCCAAATTTTTATTAATTAAATTACATCATTTTTTTTCACCAAACTACAACAATTTTTTTTTTAATTTTTAACCCAATAAATAACATTATTAATGAGTTTAAAGTAACCTTAAATTCCCTTTAATTCATTTTAATTTTTAAATACTAAAAATCTCATTAACATACTTTAATTTTTAAATACAGTTATGATTGTATATTAAAAATTAATTTTAACACTAAAAATTATTATTTCAAAAAGAACATAATATAATATATTTATATTGTGTGCATAAATAATTTCTGTTTTAGAGCTATCAAGAATTTTTGGGTTATCGAAATTATTATTTAACTAATTTTTTTCACATAATCCATATTTAATTTTAATTATTACAGAAATGAAAATTCAATGTTTGAACAAAAAATAAATTATATTGTTTTCAACAAACATTAAATTTGTAAACAATATCAGTTTTATTAATATATATAAAAAAGGGATAAACTACTGACAAAGTTCAGATTATTTTATTATCATATATGTTTCTGTAAAAGGATTTAAATTAATTTTGCTTATGATGAATATTAAATACTAAGAATATCTAATCGAAGAGTTTAAATTTAAATTATATTTTAAGTATTTGTATAATTTCACGTACGAAATATAAAATGTAATAACTACCAAAAATTTAATAAAAATCATATAATGTTATTAAAGTACATAACTTTGTTTATTTCGTTCTATCAAAGCTAAATATGTAATCAAAGTTTTATTGGAAGAGGGGTTGGGATGGTTGCAGACTTTAAAATCCCTTTTTTTAATTAAAAATTATACACTTTTAAATAATATCATCTTTATAATATACCTAATACTGAGTAAATTTTCCAGATAATAAATATTGTTTATACTAAAAAAATAAAAACACAATACAAAAATTAATTCTATTTCCTCAATTCGGCTTTTTCTTAGAAAGGAAATAATGAAAAAATGATTTGATATTTATTTGTATGAAAGTATATATATAAAAAAATAGTTTAACATACTATTGAATGTTAAATTTGAAAACTTAATTTTAATAAGTGGTTTTGGACGCATACATGAACTTTAATTGAAATACGTGATACAAAGTTTTAGATACGTATAATGTGAATATGTGTATTGTGTATGAAAATAAAGTATTATAATGTCATATAGTAAAAATATTTTTGAATCAGAAAACTCCTGAATCTACTAATCAAATATTTCCTAGTTTCTCTGAAGTATAATTCAAGTATTATATGATACACTGAAAACATTTGCCCAACAGTTCAGTGGATCGATAGGACGAAAATTAGTAGTTTATACACCACACAATACAGTTATGAAAATAAACATCATAATTCAAGTATAGGTATATATATAATTTTAATTTTTCTGATTGTTTTTTTTTTTTTTTTAATCGTAAAATATACTTATTTATATAATATACTATAATGTGTAGACGTATTATGTGAATACATTTTCTCTGATTATAAATCATGTTTTATTAAGTATAATAAAACTATAATCTGAATTAATATCTATTATATCGACAAAGTCAATAAATTATAATCACTTTTTAATAAAGATAACTTTAATACACTGCAATTTATAATATAAATTAATAAATATGCTTAGATAAAGAATTTTTTTCAGAATACTCCCACTAGTTTGTTAATTATAATTAAACTTGTACTAAAAACTTTTAATACAATGTTTATGGAGACACAACTCCCACATGTGTTATCTCCGTCTTACAATCGTATACAACATAGCAAATTAGTATTCATCCTTTTCAATTTCGTACATACCTGTTATCTTTCTTGTTGTATAATGGACTGAACATTAATTGTGCTTTTGCATAAGTTAGGTTTTAATTTTTTTTTTAATTGTGAATATTATGTAAAATATAATTATTTAAAATTATTTATAACAGATTTAAAATTAAAATATTGTAAAAAACCAATTTGAAAGTACAGATAATGTTTATACGTTGATGCTTGATGATAGGTTAATTATTTCTATAAAACTAGTCGAAGAAAACCATAATTGCTGAACACTGATGGAATTAGTAATAATATTATTATTAGTACTGCGTTGGTAAGAAGGAAACAACACAAGTAGGCGTGTCGTCCCAAATGAAAGAGTAGATATTTTATTGTAAGATTTTTAAAGATTATATTGAATAAAAGTGATTATATTATAATTTTCAATTTCTAATTATATATAAAATAAATTAATGTATAAATATTTAGAAACAAATAAGTTATTCCGTAATATTACCACGTTTAATTTTTGTATAATCATTAATTTTATTTATTAGAAATTGGTATCGAATATAAATTGCAAATCAATGAAAACTAAAGTTGTAATTAGGAATTTAAAAATGATGCAAATTTAATTAATTTATTATCAGTGGTTGTTAGCTCTGATTATTTATTTATATAGATTAATATCTTCCCTTGATACTTATGCTTATTATGATGTTCATATGATAATAAGTATAATGTATATTTACAATTGCTTTTATTTATTTTTATTAAACTTAAAAAATATTTATTTAATAGAATAAAATATATAAATTAAGTTTTTAAATTCAACTTCAATTCAGAAATATAATTAGGTTAATGCAATTATTGTTATTGGTACATTTGTATATTATATTTGTGTATACTGAAACAAAAAAAAAAAAAATGTACGATTTCTATAAAAAATAATAAAAATTTTAGATATTTGTAATGTAAAACAAACATTATTATAAGTTGTACATATTTTTATTGCCTTCGATCCCTCTACTATTTACACCTCCCAACATTTTTTTTTTACCTAAGATTAATTTAACTATAAGATAACGATAATATTTTTACCTTTGTGAAATACCAAGTAAAGACGAAATTTTTCCATTTAAGTATTAATGTTGCATCATCTTCATTGCTACAATCGCCAGTAACTTCTGCGTCGTCAGGAACATATAGATCAGTTTGCTGTAGTTCACATAATATCCATAAAATAATATTATAATAAATACAAATTTATATTCAAATAATTTATTTCTGACCCTTACGTCTTCAGAACCCAGTTTAGTTTTGAACTTTACTTCTATGACAGCGTCTACCCTCAACAAAATACACGTATTACCTTCTTCCTCGTTTAATCGGAAAAGTGACGCAACAATATTGCTTGGTTGTGTCGCTAAAAAAAAATAAACATATTTATTTCTGTATTACGTCATGTTACAACCAACTATTATAAATAAACCATTATGTACAATACAACATATTACGCTTGTGCATTAGTGTTCAGTACCAATATTATATCATTTGACTTAGTATTTTAAGTATATTCACTACATATATTTATTAATTTTTATCAATAATGAAGAATAAATGCCAATTATTTTCATAATAAACAAGCTTAATATTATAATATATATTTTTTATTTATTCAATTATATAAATATGATAACAAAAAAAAAGTTTTAATTAAAAATATATAATTAAACATTTTTTTTATGCATTATTTTATGTGCATAAAAAAACTAATTTTAAAATAGGACTTGCGTTTGAAAAAAAATATATCGTTTTATGTTATTTAAAATCTGAACGTTATACAATGTTTGCATTTATCGTTATTTATAATTAAAACATTATAAAACTTTATGTTTATTGTGTGAATAGTATCTACTTTTTGGAATGGATCGGATATATAATATAATAAATTCTTAAATTGATTGCTAAAATAAAAATAAATTACGTAAAATAAATATTTTTACGAAACCAATATTAAAAATGTTAAGTAAATGGATATTAAATTATTTCTTTTTGCGTTATGTGTTATATCATTCATTAATCATTATGTTTTGTTTTGTAGCATTATTTTTTTTTACCGTTTTAATTACTTTTATAAATCGCAACTTTTTTTTGTCATATATAACGTTGTTTAAAGGATCACTATGAACATACAAACATATAGTATATTATACTTATACATTTGATATTATATGACTTTTAAAATAAATAACTTGAGCATTACTTGTTGTTATGTCAGCTTTATTGTACAAAACAGCACTTTTTCGAACCGACCTCTGAGTTTCATCGTCTGCGTTCGACACAGGATCTAGTGAGCTTTCGTCCGGTAATCGTTTCTAAATAAACATCACGAAAAAATGATTAATGCTTTTAACATGGTGTATTATAATTCAACATTTTGTAAACTTAACCCTGACAACCCTATCAAACAATTTTAGATCTCTCTACCTTTACCACAAAGAGATTTAAGCTCAAGATTTATGATCCCTGTTCCAGACCGTTCTCTTGTTATGTATATTCGAACACTTTTAGAAATTTTTAATTCCGAGGGATTTATGATGAAGTCACGTTTTTTTATAGGTTGCTACCTTGAGGGTGTAATAAATAAATCCAAGCCTAGGTAGTATTTCATTTTTATTGTAACAAATAATGCACAACACGAACACAATACAATCCCTAATTTTATATTTAATATGTTTTAATTATATTTAATTTTGTAGTTTACTGTTGAATTTTTTAAAAAAAATTTAACGTATTTTATGAAAAAAATCTCGTTTACAGGCTATGCATTTTTATTTTTGTAATTAACATTAACTTGGAATGGATGTTTATTAATTTTCAAGATGCACTTTATATTAACATTTATTGTTGTATATAAATTCTATAAAAACAGTAAGAAAATCAAATGGAATTAGGTTTTATCGACTTAAGATTGAAATATTAATGAAAATATAATCCTAAATAATATTGAACGCATTTTCTATATCAATATGATGCATTTTAAATTATTTTAGAAACTACTAATGTCCTTTTAATATGATATATTAAAATATAGAAAATATTGAAATATATGTAAAAATTATGTTTGTTTTTTTTTTTTTGAAAAAGTACGTAATACCATTAAACCAAACTAAGCTTGTTTTACCCGGGATCCTTTGAACACGGATTTAAACTTGTCAATGTTAGTAAAACTATTAAAAGAAAAAAGAAAATATCTATTTAAAAATACAAAGTATATCACTTTTGCACTTTATAAAACTTATGTGGATTAGTTTTTCTATGAAATAAACACAAAACTTTCAAAAGTGAAATCATATACTGAGATATAAATATTACGATTTTATTTTCTAGAGAAACCAACTATGATCATTATAAAGTAGTCAGAATCATATGGATGTCAACATTTTGACTCATTGACCTTTCCCTTAGACATATATCAAGATTTTGGAACCCTTTTTGGAGCAATTTTTTGGCCTACCCTCTATACAGTGTCGTAAATTTTTGACATTGAATAATTTGTTATCTCATAACACGTATAGGTAATAATAGGGTAAGTAGAGTTCATTAATAAAGAAAATAACACACATATAATACTATACATTTTGTAATTATTCACTTTATTTTATCTTTCTTTTATTTTAAAATACTTATGTAAATATTAAAATAATTTAACTATTTATATTATAACTGTTGTAAGTATTAAATTACTTAAAAATAATTATAAAATACATACAACCTAGAAAATATAAGTAACTTGTGTTTAGATATGTAAAGGTAGGTGGTATAACAATTACTCGTATGTAATATGTAAAAGTAAAATGTACAATTTAAATCAATGTTCACCTATTTGAAAATCAATTTGGAATAAGGTACAATGATTAGAACTTGTCCTCCTTAAATCAAAAAGTATAAAATCTTTAAATAATAATACATTTATATTTTAACTATTTATTATATTTTTTTTTTAGAGGATGTAATCAATTGTTGCCAAGTTTTTTTAGTATTATTTTGATCAATAACTCACGATAATGGCAGTATGGAAACTAATTTTGGAATAGTATACTTCAAATAAATGTAGATAACAAATTATACTGTTGCGTCCTTAAAAGTAGATATCAACATTTAAGGTTAAGGTTAAAAATATTTTACTGTCCAATGCCCACTTTTAAAATCGTTGTTCGAACTAGACCCGGAGTAATGATATAATAAATAATAAAAGACTGGCACAGAATATATAATTATGATTAAAATTATAAATCTATAAAGATTCACTGGAGTCGAGAGTTCAGAATCTAAATCAAATTATAGAATTAAAATTATTGATACAAAACAATAAAATACAGTAGATATATAATTTGACGTACCTAAAAAAACTTCTAACACATGAATGAGAAATGGTAAAAACTAAATTACGGAGAAATATGTTAAAATAAGGTAAAAAACCTAATATTGTAATGATTATGACAGTGATCAGATAATTTTTAAAATGTACCAGTCACTGCGAAAACTCCTTATCATCACTAAAAATCGTGAATATTTTCTGTTGTGGATCATTAATATAAATAACAACACAAACGTATTTTGTAGTCCTTTATTATTAACTGTGTAAACCGTAATGATGAACATAAAAATTGTCTACTTACTAATGAACGGTGGACAGTCCCCACCGATCATAATATGATTCTTATATACTACGTGTGCCGTGTGGCGTACATAAATGCTGAATATGCAACACCTCTTTCCTTATATAAAAAATATATATATATAATTATTCAGTATAATAGTTAATTGCTATGTTAGTATTTTTTATACAAGTATTATAAAATATAATTGAGTAAATGATATTAATCATAATCACTCGGGGAATATCGCTGAGGTGGTTTTCTATATCTAATTTGTCTGAGTGTTTTATTTATTATTATTGGATTTGGGTTTTGATCTGTACATAATTGAACGTTTTCAGAGTTTTCATTTATTTTAATAGCTGGTGTAAGTGCAATAGAATCACTTAAAGGTGTAAACGATTTATCAATGAGTAATTGATCATTATGTCTTTTCCATATTGTCCCGTCATTAAGTTCTACCTCATGCATAATATTACCGATGTTTTTGATAATTTTAGCCTTTTTCCATTTATTTTCGTTATTATTATAATATTTGGCTAAAACGTTATCACCTACATAAAACGATATTGTCCTATTACCACCATTGTTTATTTGTGATATTTGTCGTTCAATGACCACTTCACTTGTGTTCGGTAGTAAAGTGTCAAATTGTAGACGAGTCGAATGGCCAAGCATTAACCGAGCCGGCGTTTCTCGTGTTGTAGAATGAGGTGTGTTACGATACATCAAGAGAAATTTATTTAATTGAGATTGTGCT